>JXCR01041020.1:176345-208099 GCA_002079205.1 Phalaenopsis hybrid cultivar
TAACTTACAATAAACAACATAGGAATGTATAATTTTCAATTCTGATTCCCTCTCTTCGAGGTCGGTACCTAAATTCCAATTCTCTTTTTGAGATTGATACCCAAATTTCAAATCTCATTTTGGGGTCAGTACCTAAATTTTAATTCCCTCTCTTTGAGGTTGTTACCTAAATTCTGATTCTCTTTTTGAGATTGATACCCAAATTTCAACTCTCATTTTTGGGTCAGTACCTAAATTATGATTCCATCTCTTTGAGGTCAGTACCTAAATTCTGATTCTCTTTTCGAGGTTGATACCCAAATTTTAACTCTCATTTTGAGGTTAGTACCTAAATTTTAATTCCCTCTCTTCGAGGTCGGTACCTAAATTTTGATTCTCTTTTCGAGATTGATACCCAAATTTCAACTCTCATTTCGAGGTCAATACCTAAATTCTGATTCCACTCGATCAGCTCTTGAGTTGGATATGAGTCCCCGTGCTTTCCTCCTCAATCTGATCTTTTTCGCTAATACTTAGGTTGGATGTGAGTCCCAGTGCTTTCCTCCCTAATGTAGCAAACATATTTTCCTTGTCACTACTTAGGTTTGATGTGAGTCCCAGTGCTTTCCTTCCTAATGTAGCAAACATATTTTCTTTGTCACTACTTAGGGTGGATGTGAGTCCCAGTGCCTTCTTTCCTAGTGTGACATATATATTCTCATGTCATCTCTTAGCTTGGATATAACTTCTCCAGCAGCAGTCCGAGTTGATATAATGTTCCTCCCTCACTTATTTCTCTACATCCTATGGAATAAGGTTTAATCTTGATTCTTCTTCCACACATTCTTTGATATAATTGTCAAATGTTGAATATTTCCTTTGCAGGTATTTAAAAAAAAATCATTCAAAAATTCAAATCCCACAACAGCTTGAAATTTCATTTACTTATCCCCAGCAAAAATCCCATTCCACCTCAATTCAAACTTGACATTCGATTTATCCTAAGTATGGTTACTTGGACATTCTTGAAGAATCAGGTTGATCATTTCTGTCAACTCCAATAGGCGCGTCGTGCTTATGTAGCACACCACACCTATTGGGGGTTCATTTGTTGACCTCATTTTTTAGGCCTTCTTTTCCCTTCTCTAGATACCCTAGACTCTAGCCTTAAGATTTCCCTATTTTGACTTTCTTAGAGAACTAGACTAGGACCCACACCCCTTAGAAACTCAAGCCATTTCTTTGCTCCTTGCAGTTTCATATGGATGGTTTCAGATCCTCAACATTTTGATTGAGTCGATCAAAAACCCGACGTATTGAAGTTCCAAATGAGCTCCTATAGAAATTTAAAATACATAGGTCGACACTGTGGCATGTGCGACATTTAACTTGCCACTATGAGCGTCGTATTTGACTTTGGTTGTCATTTATGCAAGGAACGGTCCATATTTTCATCTTACTCGTTAAACGACTCCGACGGGCCAAAATAATTTTGTTTATCGCGCCACGCGCCAATCAAATTTAATTTGTCGCAATCATCGATGAATTTGTTCGGGTGGCTTGGGATGACAAAACGGACTGCACCGTTGCGTCCGGGACGTCAATATTAGTTAGAAAGGACACCCATTTTGTTGGGGCGCCGCGCACAATTTGATATTTTCTTTCAAAACAAAATAATAAAAATGTTTTTTTAATAAAAAAAACTTTTCTTTTAAATCCTAAATCTAAACTCTCCCTCACATACGCTCCCTTCCTCTCCCCACGCCCTTGTTCTTTGCCCTAGCCAGACCGTGAGGTATCCTTACTAGTCCGTCGGTCATCTCTTTACTGCCAAACTCTCATCGTCGGTGGCTCCGCCGGTAACCCGTTTCTAACAAACTTTCCCGCTCAAAATACGCGAGCCTTCTCGATGCGCCCCTCTTTCATCTCTGCCTATAAATACCCATTCGAGGGGAAGAGTTGGGAGAGACTTTGATTTTTTTTATTTAGTCAAGAATTTCTGAGAAATTTCATTTGGTCTCATTCCTCGTTATTCTCTAGAAGTTGGTTGTTGTTTTTTTTAGCAATTTGAGGATTCTTTTGCTAGAAGTTGGCTTTGGGTTCCCTGAGATTTGCTCGTTGAGAGTCTTAGGTGGACCTTTTTGTTTGGAAGATTTAGGATACGGAATTAGTGGACCTTGCTGCTGGAAGCTTTTGCCTCGAGGTTTTTCTTAATCTTCTCATTCTTGAGTTAGCAAGAAATTGAGGTCAGATTTTTTTTGCTTCTAGAATTTGTAATTATGAAATATTTGTTAAGTAGATATGAAATTTTACTCTCTCTTTAGAATCACATTAGCTCTCCTTATTTGAACTACAATATTGGAATTATTTTATTAATATGAATAGCCATGTGGAGGCTTGGTTTGGCTTATATTGCACTTGGAATTCTTGATGATTTTACCTTATGATTGAAGCTCAGTTTTATTTCTCCAGGTGATTCAGTTTAGCCCTTGTTCTAAGTTCAGTTTTGATATGAGATTTGGTTTGGTTTTGTATGACATTTGGTTTCAGTTCTATATGACATTTATTTTGATTTAGTTCCTTTTCCTTAGTTTAGTTGCATTAAGAACATTATTCTATTGCTAGCCCCTTTATTGGGCCTTGGATTGGCTTATTTTAGCTGGAGGTTGGTTTCTTGTTTTTTTTGTTGCTACTATTTTGAATATATCTGTTGAGATCATTTTTCTTCTTTTAGTTTTAACATCAGATTTGAGGTTGTTTTCTTGCCTGGTAATTGGGGCTTTGTTTTGACTGTTGGTGGTTTAATGTGGTCTCTCTATTGAGCTCAAAATTGGTCCTTTGATGGTTTAGCTTAAACCTGTTACTAAAGTTGGTTTTTCCATGTGATAGGCTGTAGTTTTGCCTTGTGATTTGGGCTCGGTTTTAGTCCCTGCTTCCTGTCGGGGTTCGGTTTTGGTCCTGCTCCTTGGTTGGGCATTTGGTTTTACTTGATTTTGGATGCTTTTTTTTAAGCTCCTCGATTATTCTTTATTTTAAAATGAAGATTTGTGGATTCAATTAATTTTGAGAGTTTGGTTTCGTGCTTCCTGTTGTCCCTTTGCTCAAGTATCGGCCATTGAAGTATTTTGGTGTTTTGGAATATCAATTTGGGGCTCGGTTTTACTTCTTCTTGGTAGTTTGGCTTAGCCCTTATGTTGGGCTCGGTTCTGCCTCCTGCTTCTCCCTTCATTTGAACTTAAATATTAAAAAATGTTTAATGATTTGGGTCGCTATTTGGTGGCTCGACTTTGGCTAGGTGGTGAATTGTTCTTTTGGTCATCTGTTGGGCTTAATTTATCTATATGTTGGGTTCGATTTGGCTTAAAATTAAGCTCAATTTTTTTTTTGGAAATTATGTTATACTCTTACTCCTTGCTAGGCTCAGTTCTGGTTTATTTGTGGCTTGACCTTTGGTCGTTCTCTGGTTTCATTTGCTGGTGATTTTCTTAATTACACAGGCTTTATACAAAGGATTTTTTAGCTTTTTAGCTCTATGGGCTGCGGTTTCCTTGATGAATTGATTTGATGTTCAAGTTTATAAAGAAAAAGGGGTTCGGGGGCTTTACTTTATGCTTCTCTCTTGCGTTCTTACTCGAGACATATTCAAATAACTTTTATTTGATTTTGATGCTTTTACAAATTAAATTTTTGGTGGCTAGATTTTGAATCTTACCATTGTTAGTGGCTCGGTTTAGTTGTAAGCCTTACAATATTTCAGTTCAGTTGTAAACCTTACAGTATTTCAGTTTGGTTGTAAGCCTTGCTGTCTTTCAATTTTTGAGCTTTTGGTGATGACTTGGTTCAGCTTTAAACTTTGTAATAGCTTGGTTTTTGTCTCTTGATGGTGGCTTAGACTTGTTCTTTAATCTAACATTCACATAGTTCAATTTTGAGGTTTTACAGGTTCTGATTCACTCATTACTGGCTTGGGTTTAATTCCTATGCCGAGCTCAAGTTTATTTGATAATGCTACAGATTTTACATTCCATGTTAAATTGTATTTCTTTCAATAATATTTACTTTAGCTCCACTGTTAGATTTAGTTCCTTTTACTTTTTTTAGAAGTAAATGATATGTATATTATTTTTTCTTTTAATTCTTTATAAAAAAAAATTCTAAGATTTCATAAGATAAGCATATGAAATATTTAGGTGGCCTATTAGTTCGAGATGATGGATAATAGGCAATGATGCAAAGAACCACAAATCAGCTCTTTTTATAGCTGAAAATATAAAATCAATATTCAATTAGTACAATACCCTTTCACCCCTAGATTGTCAAAAGCTCTAACCTTTTTCAAAAGGTTTGAGAATCGGTAGCCACAAAAGAACAGATACTACAAAAACCCCACAAATACTACAATCGCAAAAGAATAGAGACGACACTACACCGTAGACACAATATCCTGACTAATACATGCCTACATTGGATATCGCCTACACGTACATTTCATACATCACATAGTACATCTTGCACACCACGTACAGATACACCACATATCTTTATTTGATGGGTTTAAGTATCATCATATCACCTTAACATGCATTAAAAGGGGCCCACACCGATCCTCGGATTTGGGGAGTCAAAAGTTGGGTACTGATCCCAAGAGTCATATGAAAACAGTGTAGAGAGTTTGTGATGTTGAATTTGCAGAAATGTGTCAAGTGAAAAGGTTAATTTTGTTGAAGAAGAGTTAGTGAGTTTTGTGGGGTTTTGTGCAGAATGTGAAATTCCACGGGGATGTGAAGAGAGTTAATGTAGATAAAGATGGTTGTGATGCGCGCACAAAGAGTAAGAAACTCTAAAAATGAGAGAATCCACTCAACAGATTCGTTTTCATTTCTTGTTGTTTTTGTCACGTTTAATTTTTAAAAATACATTTTTAAATTTTTAGTTTTAGTAGGTTGATTTTAAAAAGAAATTTGTTTAGTTGTTTATTCAATGGTGATTATTTTTATTTAAATTTTATTTATTATTAAAGATTTGTTATTTTATTCTTTGTTCATTGAAATTCTAAACGAACACGTGGTTCGTGGTTTTCATCCATCTCACAAATAGGCAACTGACAAAAAAGGCACATTTTGAGAAAAAATTCTATTAATCTGCTCCCATAAAGATGTTACAGATCGAACATAGGCTAATGCCTCAAAAAGATACAATATATAGTCCATGTTGAAATACATTCAGAACATCTCATGCTATGAATATACTGTAGGCTGAATATAACAGATAGATATCATGTTGCTATATAAAAAAAAGTGAACCCTTTGATCATCTCTACCAGGTACGATGAGCTCCTGATCAAGCAGACCTTCTAAGCCATGGTCTATGATAAGAGTTCCCTTTGCATGTACTTAGAGGTACAACCCTCTCATAACTCGTACTGCAGTAGCTCTTCCAGTTTTGGGTCCGGCTGGAATCCATATGGCATTTTGCTGTCATCCATCCTGCAGAAAGTCACAGACCCCTACGGTGTCGTACCCCTGGAAAGCAATGTTTGGTGACATCTGCACTGTTTCCTTTAAGAACGAGCACTGAGTCGACTGGTAGAGGAATCTCCACAGAACCTTTGAACTCACGAGGGTCGACGATATCAAATTCTTTCCCAATTAAAATATTGCTCTTGCTCAGAAATGAGACCGTGTGGAGGAATGCAATCACCCTCGTTTTAGATGTTGATAATACAACTATTTGGAATGCAGGTAGTAGGCTGAATACTCCATTTGACCATACTTTTGATCATCCACTTTATCATTGGTGGTAGCGGATCTACTTGATCGTGTCTGAGGATCCTAGGTGGATTCCCCTATCCGTCATTTGTGAAGTTGTAGCAGTAGCCACACTGGAGAGTAATCCTCCCTTTTCCTCGTATCCATTTCCTTGGCTGGGAATAGGTCATTTCCATAAGTACACCTGCTCGACCTCTGTCCCTTAGGTCAAAAATGTTGTCAACTATACTTTGTTTGTCAGTCTCTGAGAAAACTCTGGTATAGAGTTCTAATTCCTCTAGTATGTTGATGAATTTTCCCTGAACTTCTTCATAAAATTCAAATTCTCTTTTATTAACTTTATTTATCTTGCAGTACTCAATTATTCTATAGGTCAGTAGCTGTTGTGGGTGTTCCTCCCTTCGAGCATTGGCAGGAACCCAAACTGGCGCTGGTTGAACTGGAACATGAAACTCGGCATCTAGCGGGATGTACGACCCTGGGCTTCATGGTACATACTGATCTGTCCCCAGTGGGACGTATGGCTCATCCATCATAAAATCTAAAGTCTGAGACCTATTGGTGCTTAAGGTATACTATTCCAATGTACTGAAACGCTGTAAATGTAGAACATTGCAATCCGGGCATTCTATAATTGCACCCATCGCTGATGTCCCAGCTGGTATTTCAGCGTTGCACGTCGGGCAACCCTTGCATAAAACATCTGAAACTGAAAGTGTATCTCACTCTGTAACGAACCCTAGTTTTTCATCCGTGGTGGGTAGGCTAGCAGAAGTTTCTTTCAGGTTTGGATCATAAATATGCCCCTCAGGAATAGGGGTGAGCAAGTTGTTCGTCTCACTCTGACGTCTGTGTTCTTGTAATAAAAAAGCTCTCTACTTCTTACGGTTGGCGTTCCTGCTTTGCATCCTGCGAAGCAAAGTACTTGGCAGTCATTCGTTATTGGCAGCTACTAGGCCCTGTTATCACGTTCTTACCTTTGTGTGATACATTATCTTTAGCAGTCACCCTCAGTAGTGAAGGCAATCCCTCTTTCTCTTTGCAGCTGACTACATCCCTGAGAGGACCTTCGTAGTCCATGTCAACCTGGTTAAAATCTATGTTGAAGTCTATGGTACCGCCCTGCGGTGCCATCTCCTCATTTAGTGCGAGTCTCCATCCATCCTTGAAAGCAAAGATCAGCCTCAGTCCCGACATTTTTCTGCAGATACAGGAAAAACGTCAGTGGGTCGAAACTTGTCATGAATAAGAACAAAACAAAGTATTTATTAAAGTAAATTTGAGTTTGTTTTGGTGAAATGAATTGTTTATTTTATGTATGAGTTTTGTTTAGTTTAGTAGAATATTAAGTTCAAAAGGTAGAAAGGAGAATATTTGAAGTTTGAAATTTCTTTCTCAAAATTTTCATTATATTGAGGTTAGCTACAAAATTTAAACCCGGTCATAGACATTTAGACAGATAGATAACCCCGAAATAATCAAAACTTCAAAGTTTCAAAGCAAGCGAAGGCAAGCGACATTAGGTTGCGTAATAGGCTTTCAGATATCGTCCATTTATTGGTAACATGGGTCTTTCACCTTGGAATTCCACTAATTGGTAGGCTCCTCCTCTGTAAACCTTTTCAAAGACAAATGGTCCCTCCCAAGTTGTCTCAAATTTCCACCTATTTTGTAGTGTGCAAGAATAGGTCTTTTGAGCACAAGTACTAGGTCAGCAACTTTGAATGTCCTTAGGCAGACCAATTTGTCATGGGCTTGTACCATCTTTGCCTGGCAAAGCTCTAAATGTTGTTTTGCTTCTAGTTGTTTTCCCTCAAGACTCTGAAGTTCTTCAAGTCTGAGTTTTGTACTTTCTTACATTATGAGTTGATTGGCAATGACAACTCTGAGAGATGGTGCTGGATTTCTAGCAGTAGCATGGCCTCAGCTCCGTACGCGAGCATATAGGGAGTGCACTGAGTGGGAGTCCTGAAAGTCATTCGGTAGGCCCACAAGGCTTCTAATAGTTTGTTGTGCCAATCTCTTTTATTTTCATCTAGTTGTTTCTTCAAAATCTGTGCTAGTGTTTTGTTGAAAGCCTCAGCTAGAACATTTGCTATGAGATAGTAAATCATAGAGTATCTCCAATCTATCTCATGTATTTTGACAAAATTGTTGATCTTTGTGCTTCTAAAAGCTGTCTCATTATCGAAAATTATTCTTCATGGTACTCGAAAATGGTCGACGATTTGGCTTTTGAAAAATTGAAGGATGTACTGTGTCGTATCCTCACATAACGGTACTACCTCTGCCTATTTGGAGAAATAATTTGTAGTGGCAAGTATAAACCTGTTATGCTGCGCCCCAGCACTCAAATGGCCACGAGGCAACAGTTGGGTGAAGCACATTCAGAGCCTGGTGTAAGACCACCCCATGCACTTGGCATTGATGTCATTTTCTAGCTGTATCCATGCAATCAGACATCATTGCTGGCCAATAATATCCGAGTCTTTCGATATTCTTTTCTATTTTTGGCCCTGACTAGTGAGCGCCACACAATCCGACAAGTACCCCTTTGTTAATATTATGTGCTTTGGCTCTGCTCAAACACTGTAGCCACATCTGGTCGAATGATCTTTTGTAGAGAACGTTTTCCATTAGGGCATAAGACATGGCCCTCCTTGTGATGTGGTGCACCTTAGACTTGTCTTCTGACAGCTTTCTAGTATGCAAATATTCTATTAATGGCTTGCACCAATCTTCTTTGATGTCTGCAACTGTATTTACTGTTTCTTCTTTTCCAAGCTTATATAGAGTTTTGAAGTTGATTCGAAACAAGACTCATCTTCCTTGCCTTGTGACTTCAACGGAATCCTCTAGGGGACATGTCATTTCCTTAGCAAGTTTTGCTATAGCGTCGACATGGGCATTATCTCCCCTAGTAATCTGGTAGAAAATCACATCAGGAATTTGCTCCAGGAGCTTCATCGTGTACTGATGGTATTCTGCTATCCTTGATTTTAGAATTTTTTATTGTCCGGTGACTTGCTGGATGACGAGTTGGGAGTCGCCGTAGATGGCAATATTTGTTATATCCATTGAGATTGCCACTTTCAACCTGGTGATTAAAGCTTCATATTCTGCTTCATTATTGGTGCACGGCTCTGTCAGGTGGTATGAGAACCTCAACATACCCTTGTATGACGTGATAAAGATCAATCTGATCCCTGCTTTGCCTGGTATAACTGTGCATGATCCTTTGTCTTTTCTGGCTGATGAGGAGCCATCGAAGTACATTTCCCAACATTACGCACTGGAGAATTCCATTTGTAGTATTTTCTCGTCTAGTAAATCGTCTTTGAGAGAGGACCCAGCTGGCAGTGGGTTTGCAGCGAGAAAGCTTGCTAGTATCTGTCTCTTGATAGCACGGAGGGGAACAAAAATTATATCAAATTGCAATAAGATCATTGACCATCTTGCTAAATGTCTAGAGAATGTTGGTTGGGTCATCATATATTGCAACGGATTAACCTTTGAGAATAGGGTAATCTTATGAGAAAGCATGTAATGTCTAAGCTTTTGAGCGGTGAAAATTAATGTTAGAAAATGCTTCTCGATAGTTGGATACCTTATCTCTGTTGGTATTAGAAGACGACTAAAGTAGTAGAGTGCATTTTCTTACCCTCATCATTTACTTGGGCAAAGAGGGCACAAAGAGAGTCTTCTAAAGCCGCGGTATAAAGTATCAACGGTTTCCCTGGGATAGAGGCTGCCAAGACAGGAGGTACCATTAAATATAGTTTAATGTCCTCAAAGGCCCGCTGGCATTTCTCTTCCCAAATAAGTTTGGCATCCTTTTTAATTAATGCCGAGAAAGGCTGACACCTACTTGAGAGATTAGAAATAAAGCGTCTCAGATATGCCAACTTCCCCTGGAAGGAACGTAGTTGTTTCAAATTTTTAGAAGAAGGCATTTCCAAGGTAGCTTTAATTTTATCCGGGTTGATCTCGATTCCTCAATGACGGACAACAATTCCGATAAATTTTCTGAAGGTAATGCTAAAGGCACACTTTAAGGGGTTCATTTTAAGGTCATATTGTCGTGACCGTTTAAACACGATCCTCAAATCGTACAAATGGTCTCTTTTCTGTTTACTTTTGATGACCAAATCTCTACATAGCATTCTACTTGGTTTTGAATGATGTTGTCAAAATCTTCATCATTACACAGTGATATGTTCCTCCGACATTCTTTAGGTCGAACAACATCAATGTGTAGCAGAATATTCAAATCGATGTTCTGAAGGCTGTAAGTACTGCATCCTCGGGAGCCATCTTGATTTGGTTGTATCCCGAAGATCCATCCATGAAGGATAAAATTTCATGTGTTGAAGAGATATCCACCATCATCTCTGGTATGGATAGTGGAAACTCGAATTTTGTACAAGCTTTGTTCAAATCTCTGAAGTCAACATAGATACAGATCTTTCCATTTTTCTTCTAAACGGGTACAATATTAGCCAATCATATGGGGTACTGCTCTTCTTTTACAAAGTTGGCATCTATTAATACACCTCAGCGATGACTTGTTGTTCTATTTTGAGGCGCATTCTCCTAGGTGCTTGTTTTACTGGGGTTATATTCTTGTCCACCCCAAGTTTATGGACTGCAACTTCTGCAGACAGTCCTGGCATTTCATCGTAGCTCCACGCAAAGCAATCTTTGAATTCTATTAATAGTTTGATCAATTCTACAGATTCTTCTTCATTAAGTAGAGAACCTATAAATGTAGGTCGGGGTCGTTCTTCAGTGCTGATGTTAATCTCTTTCAATTCATCCATAGTAGATATAATTTCCTCCTTAAATTTTGGCAGAGCATCTTCTATTGGTTTATCACTAGTGTCATCCTCTATATTGAGGCAACCCTCTTCTGACTCACTAGTAACAACCATGAAAAATTCAGAACCATCGACGGGTCCAAGTGTACCAAATCTGAGACCCTCTTTTGAATTTGGAGTTTGACTTTTACTATTCCATAATTTTTCAAAAAGTTGAAATTTATCTTTTGGCATTTATTTTGGTAAGTGTCCCTATTGAATTAACATTTGAACACAAGGCGAGAAGTAATCAAAAGGCAATTCCTCTAATTCATTAGAATCATCATCAAAATTTACATGTTTTTCAAGCTCAGTAGAGGTAGAAGCACAGTAAAATTTGATCGGCTTTGATATGGGACTTACAATAGAGGTAGAAGCATGGTAAAATTTGATCGGCTTTGAACCAACACTACGGACTTCCTTGACCCCTAAACTCTCGACCTTTTGAGGGAGAATCGGAGTAAGGGTCATAACATTCACATAGTGGTTTATCAAATCTCTCAAAATTTTGAGGGAGAATTGAAGTGAGGGTCATAGCATTCACATAGTGGTTTATCCGATCACACATTGTTTCATATTCATTTTCTTCTGTATCTTCTAAGGATATCTCATACTTAGGTCTCTTCCATCTGGTCATCATTATCTCATCTTCAGAACTGTCTTCATCACCAATGTTGATGGTTAGCCTATTCTGTTCAATAATTAAATTGATACTTCCTCGTCCACGTCCCTGGCCTCCACCTCAGGTGCATGAACTAAAAGTACCTTCACCAACTCGTTGTAAGGAAGTGGTGGAAGATCGCTGAAGCGGAATTAAATGGCCTCCACTTTGTAGTTCTTCTGAATCTTCATCTTTGTTGGTGATAACTTTACGAAAGAAGATAGTCTTCTTTAGAGGCACGTAGTAGGCAGCATCTTCATGGATACCAACTTCATGCACTAAAAATGGTTGTAGGTCTCCCTTGATGCAATTTTCTTGACCATCTTTACGGTATTTGATGCACGAATGTAGAGATGATGGAGCCATATTATGCTCATGAATCCATGATCGACCCAGTAGAGCTTTAAAAAAGGTCTCAGAGTCAATGATATGAAATTTAGTGGTTCTCACGAGTTCTTCAACCTTCATAAGTAATGTAATTGATCTGAGGGCTCTTTCTCCCTTTTAGTTGAATCCTCTTAACATCATCTTATTGGTCTTAAGCTCTCGAGCTTCAATATCCAAATAGGCCAATGTTCATAGGCACATTAAGTTAAGAGAGGCTCCAAGTTCCACTTAAACTCTGGATAACAAAAATCTGCCGATGTTAACGGAGATGTAGAGTGGAAGATTGTGGTCGGCAGTACCGAGTAGCAAGTCTTCATCTGTGATGGTTACCCCAGGTTGTTCTTTCAATGAACAAACTTCAGCTGAGGATGTACTAGCCAACTGAGCTAAGCAAACTTCTGGGTCAAGCAAAACTATAACCAGAGACTCTCTCATCTTCTTTGAAAGGATCAAAGTGTCGTAGATGCTTAATCGGGCTGGCAACTTCCTACGATGAGCTAGCACATTGTAGTTTATTTTGTTTGATCCTTTGATTTTATCTTGATTATGTGATTCTTTCATTGGTGGAGGTGGAGGTATCTCTTCTCGAGTCATTATCTACTTTCCTTAGTCTGTTAAAGCTGTTCTTGGTGGTAACACTTTTCCGCTCCATAAGTTAACATATGTGATTTCTTCTTTTTAAGTTATCATTGTTGAATCCTCCGGTGCCTTTTCCTCTTCATTGAAAAGATTTAAGTTGATGGTAAGCGGTGTACTGTGATGCTCAAGAATTGGCTGCTCGTTATCGGTGTTGTTGTAAAAGGTATCATTGATGTCTTATTTGGACTTGACAACGAGTTCTTCAGACTCGGGTATAATATGAGGATCATTTTGGGGATTGAGATCAAACTTAGATCGGTCATAATCAGTTAGGTTATCACTAGAAATAATTAAAACGTAGCCAAAATCACATTCATTATATTCATAAGACCCTGAACAGACAAAAAGATAATCGTACAAAACCAAGGGTTCGAGGATTTTCTTCCCCGAATCCGAGACAACCAATTTAGTAGAGGTAGCCCCTATCCTACCCCCCGTGCTATCAATCTTTGTTGTGACGCTTTTCTTCTTCTTTTTATTCCTTGACAATGATGGATCTCCTGACGAAACCTTCATCTCTAGCTTGATATGTTTGGGACTCTGAATGGAGGCTTATTTTGATGCAGATTAGATCTTGTTCAGTATTTTCTTGGATGATTTGCTCCATACCTCCTCTTTGGTATTTGTAGAAGCTTGTTTTGATGAATCATGTATTTGATTAAGGACCCTATTAACTTCATCCCAAGTTTTACTCCATCCATCTGTTCTAGTATAAGGATCGTTTGGGGAGATTGGCTCGGCCGAAATCATATTTATGGAACCTTTTTCAAGTTCTATTAAATATTTTTTTGAGATTTTTATGTTCTCTTCTTTAAGGTTCCTCTCAAGCCAGTCTTTAAAGATGAAGCATTTTTCTATAGTGTGCCCAAGCAACCGGTGGTATGGGCAATAATTTGGTTCATTCTTCCTATTTACCTCTTCAGGCTTCTTTGGATCTGGTAGTTTGAATTCTGGCTTCTTCATCAGACTTCTAAATATTTTAGGTATAGCTTCATCTTTGAAAGAATACACCGTCTTACGTCACTTTGGCAGGGACATTTTCTTATCCTCTATTTGAGGAGATCCCTCATGAGGCAGCCGCTGGTTGGATTGACTATTCTGTTTACGAGAGAATTGTGACGAAGACTGGCAATGCTCTTCTGCATATATTTTTATGAGCTACTTTCCTTTGTCAACGGTCGCTACTACTCCTGATATCTTTTCGAACACTCTAGTCACCTTAGCCTTTTTGTGTGGCTTCATGTGCTTTATTACCTCTTGAAGATTGTTGACTTTACTGAGTAGCTTCTCGAAGGATTTGATGGTGAGTCCCTTAAGCATGAAAGCTACTAGCTTATGAATGCTCTTGAGTAGAATTCCAATCGCATGATATTCCTGTAACTGAGGTTCACATTTCATGCTAAGGTTTCTCCATGTCAAAATGTAGTCTACCAAGATTTTGTTAGGCTTTTGCTTTTCCATCAAGAGCTCGCCAATAGACACATGGTGTTGTGCCCGGCAAAGCTTTTCACAAATAACTGTTCTAATTCAGAAATATTTTAACTGACCCGTTGGGTAAGTTAGCGTACCAGTAAAAAGAAATTCCTGACAAACTACTTACGAACTGCTAGAAGAGTAGAGCTTCACTATTTCTCGTGTTACCATAGATGGCTCGGAAATGTACTATATGCTGTCTGAGATTTCCAGTCTATTGAATATCTTGAAGTTTGGTGCCACAAAACCCTTAGAGAAAGGCACGACATCAAATTCCTCCAGGTAAGGTCTACCCTTTAGAACCAATGCACCACCCTTAGATTAAGTTAAAGCGTCCCACACTTGTTCAACCATTTGCTTGAATTCCTTTTCCGATATAGTACCTGATGGAGAATCCTTTCTATGTTGCTCATCTCTGTTCACTGAAGCAACCTCTCTCCTTTCATCTATGGTGTGTATGATTTCTGGCTGATTGATCTCTGGAGAAGCCAATTGCAGTACTTGGGATTGCCCCTGAATACTGGTCATAGTGATCATGGCTGCGGTCATCTCTTCTATTCTTTTCTCCAGTAGACTAACTTGCTCATCCCTTAGGAGGACAGCCCTACGCAGCTCATCTACGGTGTTCTCTTCAGTGAGAGGTTGAGCCTCGCATGCAGATGTGGTGGCTCTGGTTTCAATTACATGGACATCCATGAAATCTTCCTCCAAGTAATTTTTGTAATCAAAATTTTCATCGCCACTATCGATGGAAACACCATGTTCTCGAGCTAGCTCAAAAATCTCGATCATGAGTTTCTCAACTTTCTCTTCAATTATTGAATCTTTGATTGCTTTAGGATCCAGAGGACCCTGATGGACATCATCTACTTGTTCCTCCATCTTGCTAGCTATTATTGTGATGATGTCAGATATTTCAAACCGTGGTTTCACTTCTTATCCCGCAGGCTCACTGGACTGTATCAGTGCTGCAACCTTGGGTACCCATACCTTTTTCTTTTTTGACGATGATGTCTCAGGACAGAGCATCTTACTAGAAACATTGGTATGTCAAGGTAAAGTATGTTCCCTGTGGTGTAGACAGGCTACAGTGCTAGGTAATTGTCTTATCTTTGCCTTTGAGATTGTAGAAATATCTTCATAATGGGTGACGGGTAAGATTTTGGGACCTGGTCTTGACTTAACCGGTCGATGGTCTGTGGTCCTGGTGGCAGTGTGATTATTAGTAATTGTTATAGTATCAACCCTCTTCCCTAAACGGAACCAAACGGGGATGCGAGTAGGTGCACTTCAGTTGTCTTGTGGGCCTATTTGATGGATTTGACACCCTTCAAAATTCCCTTCTTCATGCGAGGGGAAATTTCATCTCCCACTCATTTAAGCAACTCGCTAACTGAACATCCTTCTTTGGTAGCAAGCCTTCTGAAAAATGTGCTAACTCGAGTGATAACAGTGAACTTCTTTCTCTCCTCACCGTGTCCCTGAAGTGACGGTAATGTGGCAGCGATTGTCCGGATACTCTCATATCCATCAGTATCCGTCAGAGGATGGAATCTACTCCCCCGTAGGATTAGATAAACTTCTGGTAACACTTCGTCGTCTTGATGAGGCTCCTCCTCAACAAGTGTCTCCTTGGTACATGCTGTGGCAACTCCATAAAAATTTTTTTATACATTTGCGGGATTGGAATTACCATGTTTTTGGAAATGTTCACTCTAAGGTCCTTGATGCACAGGCTACGGTTGATTTGTTAGAATTTAATGTTTGTTGTACACCTCAATGGGCTAGTGATGTGGCTCAGACTCATGCTTCCCTTGTTGAAGCAATTGATTTAGAGGAAGGTTTCCCTTAAAAAAAAGCTAATGACATTTATTTTTCATGTGGTGATTGAAATACTTCCTTTTTCCATGCTTCTATCAAATATAGGCATAACATGAATACTATACTCAAAATTAAATCGTCCGAGGGTGTTACCCTTTTTGATCCCGATGATATTGGCAATTGAGCGGTCCAACATTTTACCAATTTATTCCAATTTAAAACTTTGGTTTTGCCTATTGATGTGGGCGTTCAACGAGGAAAGGGATTATGTCTCTTTCCTCTTACTTACTGATGTTTCTATTGAAGCTGAACTTCTTGCTGCGCTTAAGATTATTAATCCCAATATGGCCCTTGGTCATGATGGTTTCACATCAACCTTTTATATTAAATGCTTGGATATTATTAAAAAAGAGGTAATGAGTGCCATTCAGAGCTATTTTTTAGGAGATAATCCGGGTAAATATTTCACTTCCTCTCTTATTGTGCTTATCCCTAAAGGCAACGACAAAATTAGTTGAGTTAACTTTTGCCCCATCTCTCTTACTTATATTCCCTCCAAGGTGATTAGTAAGATTATTGTTGCTCGTTTACAACCTCATCTATCTAACATCATCTCCTCGCACCAGTTTGCTTTTGTTCGTGGAAGGGAAATATCTAATAATATCCTCCTCGCTCAAGAAATTATTCAAGACCTTGATAAGAAATGCAGGGGAGGGAATGTGGTTATCAAGCTTGACATTAAAAAAGCTTTTGATATTATTAGCTGAGATTTTATTTTGAGTATTCTTCAAGCTCGTGGTTTTTCTATAATTTTTTTTGCTATCATCAAAAGATGGCTCAAATTTAATCATTACAGTGCTCTTGTGAATAGAAAATCCTATGGTTTCTTCTCCTCCCTTAGGGGTATTAAACAAGGTTACCCTCTCTCACCTACGATTTTTATCCTTACTTTTGATTACCTCCCTCATCTATTAAATCAAGTGCAGTTGTTCCATCCTCACACTCAATTCACTAATTGATCTAAGCTTTTGCTTAGTCATCTTGCTTACGCAGATGACGCTATCCTTTTCTTGAATGCTAGTAAAACCGCTCTTAAAATTTTGATGCGAACCTTAATAACCTTTCAAAATACTTCTGGGTTAACTTTTAGTAAGGCTAAATGTCAGTTATTTTTTAGCAAACATGTTAGCACCATTCACACTTCTTGGGCAGCTACTTACACCAGATGTCAGGTGGCCTCTCTCCCTCTTAAATAGCTGGGGGTAAATATTTTGCGCGGCAGAAAGAGGCAAACTCAATTGGATGAAGTTGTTGATAAAATCAAGGCTAAGATTAATGACTGGAGAAATAAGTTAATTTCTAATGGTGGTAGGCTTACTTTGCTTAAGAGTACTTTACACCATCCCGCTTTATGCACTTCAAGATTTGCACCAGAAAAAAAGTAATCAATTTTCTTTAGAGAGGATTTTTAATAAATTCCTATGGTCTGGTATCTCTAAACATAAAATTTGGAGCACTTGGGATAAGGTTTGCAAACCTATCACTGCTGGTGACTTGGGCTTTAAGAATCTGAATCACATTGCTGAAATTAACATGTGTAAAATTTGGTTTAAATTTTGTATGGGCACTTCTCTTTGGGCTCATTTTCTCCATCAAAAGTATTGCAACCATTCCCACCCTTCTAACATTTTTTTGAAGGTTAGGGATACTAAGGTTTGTAAATCATTGCTAAATGTTAGACCAATTGCTCAAAAATTTATATTCTGGGATGTTTGCATTGACAATTTATCCTTTTGGTTTGATCATTGGAAGATTTTTCTACTTACCTACATCCTTTGCAGGATAACAATCTGCTTGTCACTGATTGTTGGAAAGATGGAGCTTGGTATGATATTAAGCTTAGGTCCTTGATTGGGGATAAATCTGATCAAGCTCAAAAAATACCCATTGATGCCACTGAATTAGATAAACCTATATGGAATATTACCTCTAATGTTTCTATCACTAAACTGCTGTATCAAAATATTCATGTTTTCACTCCTCGCAGGTGGACCTTTGGAATTCCTTATTATCTCCCTCTATATCCTTCTTTCTTTGGAGATATTTCTTATTTCTTTTGCCTTTTGATGATATACTGAAGTAAAAGGGTTTGCGTATGGCTTCAAGATGTAATCTTTGCAAATTTCATGAGGAATCTGCCTCTCATCTTTTCTTTGATAGTTATTTTGTTCGTGAGGTTTGGTGCTCAATTGGTTTGTATTTTGGTATTAATTAGAGTTCATGATCTAATGATTGTTGGGAGTGGAACACTGATCTTAATGTTTAGAACGCTGCCCCGTTTTATGAGGAAAAGCTAGAATCATTTCCTTTTGTTATTTTCTGGTTTCTTTAGTCTGCAAGGAACGCATATAATTGCCCATTTGTAAAACTACTTCTTCTATAGACAACTTCTTTTCCTTAAATTCTTTTTTATTGTTTCTTGTTGGGTTTGCCCCAGTTGCTGGTTTCCACAACCAAAATTATTATTCCCATTAAATTTGGGGTGGTTTTTCCAACATAGGTTATAAAATTTTGAATATGGGTTATTGGGTTTATTAGTAACTACATGTAAAGTTTCTAATGATTGAGAATCATTGAACTATCCTAATAAATTTTCCTCACTCACTTGGGGTGTGTGAGAAAAGTTCTTTGCAAAATTATGTAACTTCCTAGATATCACAACAACTTAAGATGTTAAGATAGATATAGCATCATTATCATGATTACTAGCTACTCTTTTTAAGATTTATGTTATGTTTATTTCTCTAATCCTCATTTAGCCTATTTTGATTTGGCATAAGTCATCACTAAGCCCTTAAGACCTAGGTGAATGTCTTAATTAGTTTTGAAAAGGTTAAGCTTTAAGTGGTCATGATTCATGATTTGAATTTTTTTTTTTGAAACTCAAAATAGGGATATTAAATTGATTAATTATTGACTTCAAAAGTCATACCCCTAAGTCCGGGGTCATTTAATTTTAATAAACTTCCAAATTTTAATAATTTAGAAATTTATTAACCTATCTTTTCAATTGGGAAGGTTGGTTTCTACCAATTAACCCCTTGTGTTTCAAACCTCAAATAAATTGATTAAGATCAGAGGTTACCCATATTGGTTTCTACCAAATAACCCTTTTTGTTCCAAACATCAAATAAATTGATTAAGATCAGAGGTTGCCCATTTCCCTACTTAACTTAAGCCTAAATGTTAATTAAGGCTAAATTTTCAAAATTACACATTTGCCCCTAAGACTCTAACACTTCATAATTTGTCAAATTCAATTCAAATGACTTTGAAATTTTTATCCTACCTCAATGGGTCAATTAAGACATTAGAGGAGAAAATGTGACTTTTCATAATTTAATTTATTTTATATAATTATTTTCATGTAAAAAATAAGATTTTCAAAGAAAATTATTAACTTGACCAAAGTAAATTCTAATCCCTTGAAATTTTTACTGGAGGTATACCTAGACTAGAGAAATCTTTGTACCAAATTTCATGATTTTTTGAATTCTCTGTGATTTATCAGAATTATTTTAAGCTCTAGGTTATTTAATAAAAATAAATATTTTAAATGATGAAAATTAAGTTTTGTATTTTTGAAAAATTTCTCTGAGGTTAGAGAACCCAAAGGAGTAAATTTAATATTTTTTTTTATTTTTCTTTGATTTATTGGAATTATTTTAGTGGAAACTCATTTTTAGCCTTTAAAAAATTATTTTTAAGCTTTGAAATTCATTATATTTAGTTAGAAAATCAAGAAAAAATATTCTAATTATTCCTAAGTGATTAGGAATCAATTTAAAACATTTCCATGAATTTTATTATTTTTGTGTTTTTTATGAATTTTTAATTATTTTAAATATTTAAAATAGGTCAAAAATCAAGTTTTTATTCTAAATATTATTTTATTTTTATAAAATGTCCCTGATTAGAGAGAACTCAAAAAACTAAGTTTCATAATTTTTATGTTATATTTTAATTTTTAAAAATCATTTAGGTGTCAAAAGTGGTATTCATCTTTAAAAATCAACTTAAGTTATCAAATGTACTCAAAATATTATGAAATTTTTATGGTGTGTTCTCCGGATTAGGAACCAAATTGGAGATCAAAAATCAAGTCATTTAAATAATTATATTTTCCAAAATTAATTATCTTAATGATTTAGTGTTTCTAAAATTTAAGTACATTTTAAATGGTTTGACCCAAGAAATTATTTCCAAAAGCTTCTCTAGTCATGGTGGACCATCCAAAAATTTCTTGGCATTTTCTAATCAACATACTAATTTCCATGATTATTTTAAGGAAATAATGTGTAAAAACTTGAAAATTTTGTATCTCTGTCTAAGAACCTCCTATGATATTGGAAAAATTAAAGGATGTTTCCCTTGACAGAGGTTACAACATGCCAAAATTTCAAGCCAAGGTGATGTATAAATATGCATGGAGAATCAAATGATTCAAAATAGTGTTTAATTAATTAAATATAAAATATACATCAAATGGACTTGAAATTTATTGCACATTGTTATCTCCTGTTCACTGAGTAAGATAGTATTTTTATTTTATTTTTGTGATTTTTCTATACAAAGTTATCAATTTTTGAAGTTTAAGGAGTTTAAATAAATAGAAAAAGCCCTATTTTTCTTTTTAAACTGCGCGTGCTGACGGGATCTTAGGCAGCTCCGAAGGCATGCGTGGCGCACTCTGGTTGGACCCCCCTGTCTATGTAGCTGCTAACTCGGCCCGCGGTTTATGTCCCGAAGCGCTGTCCGGCTTGATCTCATCCATCCATTAGATACACGCTCGATCAAACGGCTCCTCTTCATCATCCCCGATAGAATGATTGCATGACCATCCACACTAAAACCCTAAGATCTCAGCCTAGACTCAACCAAATCACCTCGATTTTGGTCCTATGGACTCATCTAAGTGAGACGAACTCATCCATACGATAATCATGCAATTAAATTAAGCCTAATTAAATGGAGAATCAAAAGAGGCTCGGGATGAGGTGAGGTTCTATACCTTTGCTCTGAGAAGTGAAGCTTCAATTAAAGGGTCTTAGCACGTTTTTATGATCCAAAGAGGCTAGGCATTAAGTCTTTGGTCTTAGTGTAAGGCCTAGGTATGAATTTGATCACGGCCAAATTTGAGTGTTGGTCTAGAGCTATGGTAGAGGCTCTGTGGAAGGGGGATTTAATTGGGCTTTGGCTTCTTTCTTGGTTGTGATGGTGTGGGTAGAGTTAATTTGAGTTTGGTGGAGTGTGGAGATGTAATGGGCCCTTTCCTTGTTTCCGGCAAGGTTCCAAGCTCAAAATTGAGCTTCGGCAATGGGAATTGGTGAGGGAAAATGGTTGGAATGCTCTGAGGGTATCTTAGAGAAGCTCTGTGTGAAGTTTAGAGAGGCCTCACTAAAGAAATTTCAGCACACCTCTCATGGCCATGGTTGTGAGTTTTTATAAAAATGGCCATGGGGGTGGCTCTCAGGGCATAAGCTTGGGTGCATTGTGGTGCTTAAGTGGAGGGCAGAGGAGCTTATCAATTAGTTTGGTTGAGATGGACTCTAGGTTTTATTTGGGTGAGGTTTCATGGGGTGACTCTCGATTTTTAACTTTTCAGGACTCTAGGCTGGCTGGCCTGCCAGTGGGAGGTGGCTAGGAGCTCAGGGAACCCAGGGGATTATGTCACAGCAATTTAGTGTAATGATACCTAATTTTGTTAAGGATATCATAATCACATGAATTTTTGAAAATCATATCCATTGATTTGGGGGACATTTGGTCCATGTATTAATTCAGATGGTTTCATGGTGTTTAGACTGGTCACTAAGTCCAACTAGTGGCTGCGATGGATTTAATTTGGTGACCTTAGGGTGGTTAGGTCACATTTAGTGCATGGGTCAAAGTGGGTGCAAATGACCAAGACTTGGGTTTGGACTAGGTTATCCATATCAATTGGCCCAAATAAACGTTTCGTTTGGTGTAGATGATCATAAGGAACAACATTGGTGAAGAATGGAAGTGGTTTTAAGTTCAATTGAAGGGTCAATTTGAAGGAATTTTGAATTTTAGTCAATTTGGTCATGTTGGGCTAGGCTTGGGTCATCTTGGGTTAGCCTTGGGCTATGTCAAAATTGATTTTTGTAAATTGTCCATAGTGACTTCATGAAGAGTTTTAAACATGAATTGAATGCCAATTTGGGGTTAAATTTGGGAATTTTGGATTTAGGCCAAAAGCAAATGGATTTGAGGCTTCACCAAGGCCAATTGATGGTTGATTTTGATGTGTAGGAAAGTTATGAGGATTTTTCAACATTAATTAGGGTCAGTTGACTAGGCCATGTGTTCAATTTGATGAGATTAGGTCATGTGGTCAAAATCGGGGTTTTGATCTAAATCAAAATTAGGCTCAAATCATGGGCCAATTAAGCCTGGATTTAGTTTAGCTTGGCCATATCAAAAGTGAATTTGAGTTTAGGATTGAAATTAGTGTCAATTGAGAACAAATTGATGGACATTTGTCTTGAATTTAAGGGGTCTTTAAATGCAAATTTTGAGATTTTGATTAAAGATGGTCAAATTGGCCAAATTGGGTCATGTGGTAGTTAAGAGAAATGGAATTGGGAAGATTTGAGATTTATGGAATTTTTCTAGGAATTTTTCAAATTTTTGGGATTTTGGGCTATGGAGGGGTATTTTGCTAATTTGGGGGTGTTTTACGGGCAAAAGGCCAAGATGGGTATTTTTGTATAGTTGACGTACCAACCATCACCAACAAGCCACTGACCAATGGAAACCTCATTTTGGGTCCTCTACATAGTGGTCTTAGCCAAACCAGGACCCTAGGGGTGGTAGGTTTAGGAGACCATCTACATGAGTATCCCAAAATGATCAAGGGACCTAGGCTAGAAATTTTAGCTTAGGGTTGTGAGTGATTGTGGGTGTAGATGAGTGTAGTGAGTGTAGTGAGTGTAGTGAGTGCCTTAGCTCCAAACCAACATCCAGGGTCAACCCTAATGTCCAACAGTCCTAAGGGTGACTCATCCTGAGTTTCTCCCATTGTAACCCCACCTACTAAGTATTTAGACGTTGAGACCATCATGTGGAACTTCAAGTTGAGTAGAGAAGAGTTTGGAATTTCTAGTGGTGAGGGTACCTATTCTAGTTTTCTATGAATAGTCAATAGGAAAATCCTATGGCTAGACCTTAGGCTACTAAAGGGAAAAAAAAACTAAACCTTAACCAAAAATGAGGTCAACATGCACCATAGACTTTGACATGGATTTAGTCTAGTCAACATGTATTACAAGGGGCCTCTAATGGATGTCATCAGCCGATGGGAAAAAGAAGGGACAGAGTCTCAAACGATGCTGTTATACTTGACTTTTTCCTTTTTCACTGAGGGATAAGGCCAAGATGTGGTTAAACTCGTTAGCACCAAGATCTATTAGAACTTGGGGAGAACTGTCACAGAAATTTATATCCAAATATTTCCCTCCATCAATGACTGCTAAACTAAGAAATGACATAACATCATTCTGCCAAATTGATGGAGAGTCAATATATGAAGCTTGGGAGAGATTTAAAGATCTTCTTAGGAAGTGTCCTCATCATTCGTTACCAGATTGGTTAATAATTCAAACTTTTTATAGTGGATTAGTGGGATCTCTTAGATCGATTATAGATGTTGCGGCTGGTGGTTCTTTAATGTCAAAACCTTTTGACGAGGCTTATTCATTAATAGAACAGATGACTACTAACAATTTTCAATGGCCCTCTGAGCGGGTAAATCCTAAAAGAGTAGCTAGTATTGCTACCAACAATTTTCAATGGCCCTCTGAGCGGGTAAATCCTAAAAGAGTAGCTAGTATCCACGATTCTGATGTAATATCTATGTTAGCTTCGCAGATTACCGCAATATCAAAGAAATTAGATCATGACCAACAATTTTCAATGACCCTCTGAATGGGTAAATCCTAAAAGAGTAGCTAGTATCCATGACAATTTTCAATGGCCCTCTGAGCGGGTAAATCCTAAAAGAGTAGCTAGTATCCATGATTCTGAAATATCTATGTTAGCTTCACAAATTACTGCAATATCAAAGAAATTAGATCATTATGGGATGAATTATTCTTCAACACCTCCTATGATGGATTGGTGCAATATCAAAGAAATTAGATCATTATGGGATGAATTATTCTTCAACACCTCCTATGATGGACAATATCAAAGAAATTAGATCATTATGGGATGAATTATTCTTCAACACCTCCTATGATGGAAGTAATATCAAGGAAATTAGATCATTATGGGATGAATTATTCTTCAACACCTCCTATGATGGAAGAAGAAATTAGATCATTATGTAATGAATTATTCTCCAACACCTACTATGATGGAAGAGAATTCATTTTAGATCATTATGGGATGAATTATTCTCCAACGCTTCCTATGATGGAAGAGAATTCATCTGGGCACTTTGTGGATGTTCAACCTTCATATGAGAACTTAAATGCTATTAATAGACCCTACAGCCCATATTCAAACTATTATAACCCAGCTTGGAAGAATCATCCAAATTTTAATTGGAATAACGATTCTTCTACAAATCAATAATGGGCAAACAACTCAGTGAACCCATTAGAAAATTCATCCAACCAAGGAAATACTAACTATAGACCTTCTTATCTTCCAGGATTTAACAGTAATACTCAAATTAAGGAGAAGAAGTTATCTATAGAAGAGTTTATATTAAACATGGGTCAACAATTACAGAATCAAGGAAATTAATTACAGATTCAAGGAAATCAATTACAAAATCAAGGAANCTCTGGAACCAAATCCTAAAGATCAAGGAAAAGAAAAAATAAAGGCAATTCAATTAGGAAGTGGAAAAGAATCGAAGAAAAGAGTGCAAAAAGAAATAGAAACTGAAAATGACAAAGTGGATACCGAAAAGGATCATGCGTACCCAGATTTAAAGTATCCATTTACACCAATGACAATTACTGTGGAGAAACCTCCACCACCATTTCCTTAAATATTAAAGCAACACAAACAAAATAAACAATTTTCCAAATTTCTAGAAATTCTTAAGAAGTTAACGGTAAACATTCCCTTCGTAGAAGCTTTAGAGTAGATGCCCAATTATGTGAAAGTTATGAAAGACATCCTGAAAAGAAAAGGAAGTTCACAGACAACAAAACTGTGGCACTTAGTGAAGAGTGTAGTGCAATTATTCAAAAAAAGCTTCCTAAAAAATCAAAAGATCCTGGTAGTTTCACTATACCATGTGCTATCGGTGAAAAATTTTATGAAAGAGCTTTATGTGATTTTGGAGCAGCATTAATCTTATGCCTCTATCAATTTTTAAAGATTAGGATTAGGAGAAGTCTCACCTACTTCTGTAACTCTACAATTAGCGGATCGATCAGTTACATATCCTAAGGGAGTTATGGAAGATGTGTTAGTAAAAGTGGACAAATTTATATTTCCTGTGGATTTCATTATTCTAGATATGAAGGAAGATAAAGAAATACCTTTCATTTTAGGGAGACCATTTTTAGCTAGTAGAAAAGCTATGATAGATGTTCAAAAAGGAGAATTAACTATGAGAGTTAATCATCAAGAAGCCGGAAAAGCTATGATAGATGTTCAAAAAGGAGAATTAACTATGAGAGTTAATGATCAAGAAGTACTCGAAAAGCTATGATAGATGTTCAAAAAGGAGAATTAACTATGAGAGTTAATGATCAAGAAGTGGCTTTTAACATTGCAAAATCTATGAAATACCCTGCTGTTGAAAGAGATATTGAATGTTTTCGCATGAAAATTATTGAACATCTACTGAAGTAGATGTTCAAAAAGGAGAATTAACTATGAGAGTTAATGATCAAGAAGTGACTTTTAACATTTGAAATCTATGAAATACTCTGCTATTGAAAGAGATAATGAATGTTTTCGCATGGAAATTAGTGAACATCAAAATCTATGAAATACTCTGCTCTTGAAAGAGATAATGAGTGTTTTCGCATGAAAATTATTGAACATCTACTAAACAAACATTTTAAAGAACATTTTGAAGATAAAAAGCATTTTAAAAAAGAAGACCATTTTGAAGAAAAAATTGAAGAGAATGATGAAATTATTCTGGATAAATTAGAAAATGAAGAATTAGTTTATGTTCTAGAATAATTTGAGATGTTGGATATCATAGAAAATGCTGGTAAGAATCTATTTTCTTCAATTACACAACCACCGGAACTTGAGTTGAAAACATTACCTAACCACTTGAACTATGTGTTTTTGGGAGAGTCATCTACATTACCTGTTATTATATCTTCAGAATTAAATGATCTGCAAGAACAAAGACTGTTAGATACATTGAAAAGATAAAAGAAAGCTTTCGGTTGAACCTTAGCTGATATTAAAGGAATCAATTCTTTGATCTATATGCACAAAATTATATTAGATGAACAAAATAAAACAAGAGTTGATCCACAAAGGAGATTAAATCCGATGATGAAATAAGTAGTAAAGAAGGAAATTTTGAAATGGTTAGACACTGGAATTATATATCCTATTTCAGATAGTGGTGGGTAAGTCCAATTCATTGTGTTCCTAAAAAAGGAGGAATGACTGTTGAAACAAAAGAAAATAAAGGTAAGTCTAATTCATTGTGTTCCTAAGAAAGAAGTGACTGTTGAAACAAAAGAAAATAATGAATTTATACCTATCAGACAAGTTACTGGGTGGCATATTTGTATTCATTATGGAAAATTAAATACTGCCACAAGGAAAGATCACTTCCCTTTACCCCTTTTAGATCAAATAGTGGATAGAATTCCTAGGCACAAATATTTTTGCTTTTTAGATGGATATACCGGTTACCATCAAATTCCTATTGCTCCTATGGATTAAGAAAAGACAACATTTACTAGTTCTTTTGGAACTTTTGCTTTTCGAAGAATGTCTTTTGGATTATGTAATGCACCTGCAACATTCTAGAGATGTATGATGCCCATATTTAGTAAGTTAATTAATGATGGATTGGAAGTATTTATGGAAGATTTCTCTATATTTGGAACATCATTTGATGCATGCTTAATTTACCTTGAAAAAGTTTTGGAGCTATGCAAAAGGACTAATTTAGTTCTAAATTTGGACAAATGTCAATTTATGGTTGCAGGAGGCATTGAGTTAGGGCATAAAATTTTGGAAGATGGCATGGAAGCAGACCCTGCAAAAATTCAAGTTATATATAAACTAACACCTCATACTAATGTAAGATAAGTTAAGAGTTCTCTTGGATATGTTGGTTTTTACAGGCATTTTATTAAATATTTCTCAAAAGTTACTAAACCTCTATGCCAACTTATAGAAAAGGACAAGAAAATTGAATTTACTGAAAGCTGTTTAAATGTTTTTGAGTTATTAAAGAAAAAATTAATCACAGCCCCTATTATAGTTTCACCTAATTGGGAGAAACCGAAAAATTAATCACAACCCTTATTATAGTTTCACCTAACTGGGAGAAACCATTTGAACTGATTGTGCGAGGCTAGTGAATAGGCTATTGGAGTGGTTCTTGGATAAATGTACGAAAAGATTTTTAAAGTGATATACTACGCTAGTTAGTGATTATGCTATTAGAGTTGTTTTTAGACAAAGGTATGAAAAGATTTTTAAAGTTATGTACTGCGCTAGTAAAACTCTTAACGATGCACAAATTAATTATACTGTTACTAAAAAAGAGTTACTGGTCATTGTGTATGCTTTGGATAAATTTAGATCTTATTTAATTGGAGCTAAATGTGTTGTATATACTGATCACTCTGCTATTAAATATATGATGCAAAAGAAGGATGCTAAATTGAGGTTGATTAGATGAATACTATTGATGCAAGAATTTGATCTTGTGATTATTGATAGAAAGGGAACCGATAATAAAATTGCTGATCATATATTGAGATTAGAAAATCATGAATTATCTGTCACTGACAATGAAATTACAGACAGTTTTCTTGATGAACAACTTTATAATATTAATGAGTGGAGAATACCATGGTATGCTGATATTATTAATTGTAAGTGATATTTTGCCACCTATGCTGACATTGCAACAACAAAGAAAATTCGATGATGCGAAAGCATATTTTTAGGATGAGCCTTATTTATACAAACAATGTAAGGATTTTACTATGAGGAGATGTGTACCTTATGAAGAAACTGAGCTGATCATTGAAAAATGTCATGATTCTTAATTTGGAGGACATTTTGAGATTGATAAAACTACTTATAAAATTTTATAAGCTGGANATTTTATAGTTTATACTTGTTTTAAAGCACATTCAAGAAATTTTAGGGCTCATCGGCATGAGAAATATTACGGTGTCGCACATCAGGACAGCCAATTGCCTCTTTGATTGATTGCCCGTAGATCTTGTCCGTACTTAATATTTTTTCCATTGTCACTAAAATTTGAGCAGTGTACTCATAGATTTTCTTTCTAAATNGTTTTATAGTTTATGCTTGTTTTAAAGCACATTCAAGAAATTTTAAGGCTCATCGGCATGAGAAATATTACGGCGTCGCACATCAGGACAGCCAATTGCCTCTTTGATTGATTGCCCGTAGATATTGTCCGTACTTAATATTTTTTCCATTGTCACTAAAATTTGAGCAGTGTACTCATAGATTTTCTTTCTAAATTAATCCTTATAGTACATAAAAAATCTTGGTTCAGGTTTTGGGGCTAACGCGCCAGTTGATTCAACTCTGCTCAAAGTGAATTAGTTCAATCTTAAGTTTAGGGTTTNCCTAAATTAATCCTTATAGTACATAAAAAATCTTGGTTCATGTTTTGGGGCTAACGCGGCAGTTGATTCAACTCTGCTCAAAGTGAATTAGTTCAATCTTAAGTTTAGGGTTTATTTGAGAAAGCCGTAATTTTTAAAAAAGATGATTTCATGATTGTAAAACTATGGAGAAGAAAATAGCTTCTTAAAAAATTACGACTAAAGTTTTAAATATATATTCTTTAAAAAAATCAGATATTTTTTTTTTTACAGACATTAACAATTCAAGTTATAAAAAATAATTTCTCATAATAAAATTTTGTTAAATATAATAAGAAAATGAAGACAAAAAGTTTATGCTATGTTTGAGAAGATAGTGAAGTCTGTTCCGTTGCAGTGGACGTTGATGCACGCTAACGCGTGGAAAAGAGTTTATTTGATAAAACATCTCTTGAAGTCCTTTCGCGAGATAGAAGAGTTTGTCATTTTAGATGACAGCTAGCAAAGCTCCTTCAAACAAAACAAAATTTTTAGCTTCTTGGATTACATCACAATTCAAGCTACGCTTCCATATTTAAATTCAATCCATGCTAAGAATTGATTCTACTTCCATTTTACTAGTCAATATTTTAAAATAATTTCTCTATCCATTATCCGTACATCAATCAAAAGAGTATTCCGGGACTTCTCCCTTACAAAAGGTCAAGAAGGGACTATAAAGTCACAAACAAGCATAATATTGGTTGAATTACAGCGAATAACCTCAAAAGCTTGAATTCCAGCACTTGCTTTTATATATTGAAAAGATTGCTTTCAAGGCTCAATTCTTAACATCTAAATAATGGAGGTAGCTTACCGTTAATCCAGGCGCGTAATAATGAAAAAATGATGATTTATCAATTTTAAATGTAGTTTAATTTCATTTAATTTGACTCAATTCAAAACCTAACCCGGCTCGTTAATCTAATCATTAGTTGTATTTCACTTCTTAGAAGTTTTGGGTTGTATAAATGTAGAGGAAAGTTTAGGTATTGTAAATGTAAATACATAGGAATTGGTTGGTATGTGTGTAAATACCACATGGCTACAATATCAAGGGCATTATGGGAATCCTCAATGCTTGTAAAATGTGTTAAGTAGAAAATATTACATCCGGACTCTGGGCTTAAATTTGTGTCCACAGTCCAATGGGAACTTGTCACGTGGCCTATAACATACTAGTTGGGTAGGTGTTTTAGAGGGTTAGGGTTCATTTTGCTATATAACACACTCTGACTCGTGGCACACTCTCACTGCATTCCAGACGAATATAAAATTTTTGAGAACCCATATGGCACCGATAAATCCAATCACAAATAAAATAGAAGGGCAAAAGTGCAAACAGGATTTTTCTATGCAAACACTTCCCATGGAATCAGTCCTATACAACGAACAATCAAGGCTTAAATGTCATGAAAAATATTATCAAATTTTATTTATAATTATACCATTTAATTCCGACAAATTAACTTTCATACCCTATAATTCGCTATTTTTTGCCCTATTTTTTTATGATTTTGTTGCATCGCACTAAAATATTTTGGTTTATTAGTTGATGTTCAACTAATTAATAATAACTTATAAAATGAAAACCTATGAAATTAGCAGTTAAAATCAAGAGGAATTTAATAGGACCGCTAAAATATTTCTTAATTTTAAAATTAAGGCTGAATTTAAGAAAATAAATTATCGGAATTATACACTTGCATTTGATGCAATGAGACAATTAAAATTTTAATACTTAATTAAAAATAAGAAAATAATAACTTTGTTGTACTGTTCAATATTTTATCTCCTTATTGTATACAAGCTAAAACTCTTACCGCCTCGCATTTTATTTCTACTGAGATTATACACGAATTTGATACGAAACAAAAAAGGGTTTAGGGCTAAACCTAGACTATTTATATAAGGTCATTTTAGCCTCAGAATTTATAGAAATATCAAAATAGTCTCATATCTTTTCAAAGATGAGCTCTAATATTTCTCCATGGAGACTATTTCAGCTCCAATTTAAAACGTCTGCAGACTATTTTGACATTTTTATAAATTTTAGAATTAAAACTGTAAATAATCATATAGTATTTTAACACTTACTTAGAAGCTAGTATATAACTGGAGATTATATTATAAAAGGATTTGCAAAAAATGAACTTTTTTATTATCTGATAGACGCGCAAGACTAAATAGTGCAAGCATTTATCAATACATGATAAAAAGGATGAATTAAAATATTAAATTGAGATTCATAAGATTTAGACTATCATACTTGATAGTTAAAAGGCAAAATTAATTAAAATATCACAAGAATACTATATTATTATAATCTTTTATTAACTTCGAAGCTTTCAACCCCAGCTAAGAAGCTGATCTTCCAAATATCCACAACTGGATTTTTCATAGTTCAAAAGGAACTAAAAGCATTTGTCGAGATAAGAACGCATAAATAGTTTGTGGAAATTATTAGGCATAGTTTATCGCTTGTTCAGACTGAGAGCCACTTTCATGTAGTATATTTTATTATTATTATTATTATTATTATTATTTGTGATAATAAGCCAGTTTAGCATTTCCCACTACATGAATTTAAAGCTTTGGTGGTCATGGGCTATTAAACAAGTCGGTAGTCTCCAAATCGACCTCATGTACCTATGAATTTTATCCCGCACATAAGCAGAATTGAATCGTAACCCCAAGGGCCTTACAAACACAGTAGGCGACACAAGTCAGTTTAGCCAATTGATTTCCCACTACACGAACAAAAAGTTTCGGTGGCAACAGGCCTTATGCACTATAATATCCCATGCACAATTTCCCTCCCTCTCTCCAATTGATCTCTTCAATGCAGAGATAACATATACCATACTATCAGAAAACAGAGAAGGTTTTAAAATGCAGTATTGTGTCAAACAGTCTGAGAGGCAATTGCCATTTCAGAAATACAGAAGCGATAAATGTAATATAATCTACAAATAAGTTCAGTATAGTTAACAGTAAATATTATCAGAAAATTTGTCGATAAAGATTATGCTTTTAAGATACACTTTACAGACATGAGACGAACATTCATAAGTCTTAATTGTGAAATATTGTATGGTTATCCGCGAACCAAACAAAACATAGATAAAAACTTCAAATGAAACAGACCCAAAAACAATAGAACCGTAACTAACCTGCAAACTTCAAATGAAACAGAGCCTAAAACAATAGAGCTGTAACTAACCTGCGAACCAAACAAAACACACATAAAAACAAAAATTTAAATACTATCCCAAGAAATTAGCCCACT
>JXCR01041032.1:3577-18049 GCA_002079205.1 Phalaenopsis hybrid cultivar
CAATTGCTGGATCTACACTTGGGTAAGTTTACTTTTTATATTTCCTTATTTTTTGGACTGATCGACCCTATTTTTTTAATTGCAAAAGAATGAGTTTCAGACATTACGGGAAGTCCGAGATAGTGATGTGTCGTTGCGGACTACCGTCGTTGCTGTTAACGTCACGCCAGACACATAGCTACGGGAGGCAATTTTACAGGTGCCCGCGGTGGGGACAAGGACCTGAAGACTGTAAATTCTTCAGGTGGACGAACAATACAACTGTTTCTACGATATCCCAATTGGACACAAGTACTAGGAGTTCGAGAGTACCACACCAGGAGACCACCGCATATGGTTCGAGTTCTTCCGTGTATACCGCACCCCATCAAGACACGCTTGTTCGGGGATTAGAGGTATCAGAAACGGGCAACATTCGTCATGATGTGACTTTACATGGTAAACTCAATATTGTCATATAGGCAACATTCGTCATGATGTGACTTTATATGTTAAACTCAATATTGTCATATTTTTCCTTGTAATTTTAACATGTTATTTCTTCTTTTTTTTGGGTTCTTTCTATAATCCATATTAGAGTTCCATAAATGTGTATTGAACTTTCCTTTATATCACTATGTTTTGTTGATGTAATCACAACCTTTTTTAGTTATATAAATATTATTAAACTTTTTTGCAATTTCATTTCTAGACATCTGAGAAAATAACATTCTGCTAACACAGATTATTCATTCAACTCAAAAAATTTACAAATAAGCTGTTTACAAAACGCACAAACCAAATAGCTGAACTGCTTATTCAGACCAGGGGCAAAAGGGTCAATTTTTCACAATCAGCTGCTTTCCAGACGCGTTAACCAAACAGCCAGACAACTTATCCGGATGAGCTGGTCATCAGCAGATTATCAGGATAAGCTGCTTATTAGCAGAAGCTGGATAAGCTGCAGCTGCCCCAAACAGACCCTCAGTGTGCTTGGCATGCAAAACCAGAAATGCAAAAATTAAGTCAGCATTAGAGTAAAAGAAAACAAGTGTAATATATTGGGAAAAAACATGAATAAATGATGAGATCTTTAGAAATCTAATGAATATGCATGAACTATTAGTCAGAACAATGCTACAATTCACTATCGTAATAAATGATGAGAGCTTTAGTCTTGTGTAATAGCTACATATGAGCAGTAATCATACTATGAGATCAGACATTATTTTTCTTTGCATTCTCTTTTAACTTTGGACTAATGACAGAGAATTCATTAACACAGAATCCTAAATCATACCCACCACGAAAGTGAAGCCTTGCTACAAATGTACTGTAAGATTTCATAATAAAGCACCGCAGACATGCAAGAACCAAATTTGTCTAAAAGAAAAACAAAATCGTAGGCCCCAAGCAGGATACAAAAATAAATAATTACAATCACATTGCCAAATAAATGAAGTAGTAACGAAATGTCTCAAAATGCAGCACAAATTGGATAAAGGAAAATAAACTTGCCAGTGATCAAAAGATTAGATCCCGAATCGACCCTAAGTGTGAGGTCATCCACCAACACATTTCCAGAAGGAGTTACTACCTAGAAATATTTCGATTGAACATCAGAACATAAGAAGAATATGAAAATAAATACTAAATTTAAAATTCATCAATAATCTGAATTATGGAATTACCTTGACACCCGAAAATTCAATATAACCTGCTTCACTAAAACAATTTGTGCTTGAACTTTTTGGAATTGATGAAGAATCCCTCACAGTAGCAAGCTCTCTTGATACAACCATTAGCTCATGAATACGGTCAGCATACCCACTATTAAATGGTTAACTTTAGTATAAAATGTATTTAAACAATTTATAGTACAGAACAGCAACAACAGTAAAAAATCAATTGGTGCATTCATATTCACAGATAAAGGCAAGTAAAAAAAGGCAAAAAAAAATTGAGTTCGCGAATTTTAAATGTACCAAGTATAAATCCCTTAAGTTTATTTCATGAAACCAAGAAGAAGATGTATAGAAATTATAGTGCTTACAATCAGAAGCTGAAAAGGGCTGAAAAATTTTACCCAAAGAAAAATACTATTAAAAGCAAAAGAGCCAGTTAAAACAGCGGATGGACAAGAGAGTCATTCGGGCCCTTATTGTGCAGTAACCAAACAAGGTCTTCTCTATTGACTCTTGTTTTTTATTGAGATATATGGACAATAGTGTTGATTATAAAGTCAAATTTTCATTAATTCTCTTGGACATGACTTTGTCATGATTTTCAACGATAGTGGTTACCAACTCAAGATTTTCCAAGATGTTCAGAGCAAGGGTTCTCTTTCAATCAAGAAAAAAGTAAAACACAAAAAATATTCGAAAAGATTATTTGGATTTATTGCAAAAAAAAATTAAAAATAAATAAAAAGGGGTTATTTTGCATTGACAACCAAAAAAGGTAAATCAATCATGCAAATATTGTTGCTAACTTATCAGTTATAAACTTGGTGATGCTCTTTTGGTGACTAGAGATAGTAGGTCTAAAGAGTAGCAGATTCCAGACTGAAGTTGTACTAATCACATATGTTATAATTTCGACATATTTTGCACATACCATGCAAGCTCTGGTGGTCATATTTACATAAGAAACAAAGTTCATTTAAAATTGGAGGTCATAGCACTATAAAAATTAAGGCACATGGAATGTAACAATATCGTTTCTTAGAGTTAATGTGTACCAAATTTAAAGAATTTAATATCCATAATTGCTCTTATTAGTGTTATAGGATATTGATTTCAGTGATGCTAACATCCTTAAGGTCAATAAAAGTGTATTGATTGTCTTAAAAGGCAAATAGAATTAGTGGATTCTATATGTTGCTATATGCAATATCACCTGCTAATGTGATAAATTCAACAACTAGGAAGTAGCTCATATAAGTAAGAATGGTACCAAGCATGCAACGTCAAGTACTAGAAAAACAAGAGAATGTGTGAAATCTATGCTGATATTTCCAACATTCTACAACAAGAAGCAATAAAAGATAAGAAAGAGAGAGAAAAGGGGGTGACATACAAGAAAGAAATAAGCTTTCTTGAGTGCTTGCAACAAAATTTCTTTGGCGACTTGAACAAAGAAATAGTGTTGCTATTTTTGGTTCTAACAGGAGAGGAAGCCTTTCTTCATAACAAGAAATATCTCTCATTTAAGCTCCTATAATCAAGAGGGGAATAGAGTAACTATAACAACAATAACATCTCCTTCTCCCTATCTAACATTAATCATCACAATAAGTGATTGCATTTTTCCTCAACCAAACAAATAGATGTCCTTATCCATATCTTTAATTTTATATGACTTATGATCCTTCAAGAAACTTTTTTGAAATGTAATGGATTATTTGACCCTGCATGACCTTGGACATAAACTTCAACGGAACCACGTAAATTTTGGCATTCTCCTTTATGGTTCTTAATCTCTCTTGGAGTCACTTTATGATTTATCGTATTAATTCCTAGTTGGAGGTGCACTCTCTCTTCTAACAAATGGAACTACGGGCCATAAAGAGATTTAACCACTCTTTCATCAAGCTATTTTCCGTAACCTAAAAATATAGACAAATCTTCATGAATGCTTAATCGAGAAAATTCTCTCATTTATTAAGGATAATTAACTTTAGAGGGCTCTCATCCATAGAAGTCTAGATACTAAGAACTAAATAAAGCATGCTTAAATTAAAAAAACAAAAAGATTCTAAAACTCTTACGCATATGCTCCGGGAGTTTCTTTTTTTTTTTTATTTTTTTTTTGGGGGGTCAAATGCTATTCTACAAACATAACTATCTTTTCAAAAGCATGTGTGCCAATCATGCAAATCTTTTTGGGAACATTACCCGACCATTTACCTACAAATATACAACCAATTGGAAACTTCGAAGCAAAAGTTTCAGGCCTAATATTTAAGATAGTTCATTTTCAAATTATTTTCAAATGTACGAATCATAAGACAAAATAAAAAAAGTAATAATAAAAAATTAAAGACTAGAATTCAAGTTTTATCAAATCATTTTTGATGAAGCAACATGGTTGTTCATTTAGGATCGGTTTGAGGCAACTACAGCTGCGCTGCCCCAGGATGCTGCTACGGGGAAGCTGGCTGTCTGTTTGTTGCAGCTATGTGAAAAGAGCTGCGGGGCAGTTGTTTCTGGAAAAATAACTATCTGCTCCTAATTAGTAAATTTATATAAAACAAAACGTTGACAACGACATATTTGATACTTCAAAAACAGAAATTCAATTCTAAACATAACAAAAGTTCAGATACACCACTCACTTAGCATAGAGTACCAAAAGTGCTATAAAAATTAAAAAGACTAATAACATTACAAGTAAAATAATGATGATATTATTTTTAACATGAAGAAGATGTATGTCTCGTCCTAAACTATTCTCCAATAATGTTATCAATTCTCGATCACTTTCGGCAGTGAAATCACCCTAACTGTTAGCCCATCGAAAGAAGTCACGCTGCTTTGAGAGTTTCCGGGAGAATCTCTAAAAGTGTCAACCGTAGCTGTGGGTCTGACGTGAACTCAAATAGAAAATCTCTAATCTGCAACAACAAAGCAATCTTTGGGACGTCCCTGAATTTCTGGAGTTCATCTTTCCTGAAAGCATGGAAATAAAAACTTCAGTATTTGAATCCGGCGATTGATGCACATTTTATTGCATCTCGTCATACTCTCTGTCTGTAATTTCCTTGAACTTCTTTGTAATATGTTGCCACCCTTCCTTATTGAAAAAGGTAGTTGGTTTATTTCCTTGTTCAATTTCCTTGATGCAAATATCGGTCTTTTTTTTCCCATAATGCCGATGTAGCGGTCTCTTTGATCTTAATTAAAATTACATTACTACAATAAACCAAAATATTGTAACATAACAATAAAAATGTCACAAAATACATGACGATCATTGTATTGTTGCACTGCCCCAGGATGCTGCTACGGGGAAGCTGTCTGTCTGTTTGTTGCAGCTATGTGAAAAGAGCTATGGGGCAGTTATTTCTGGAAAAATAACTATCTGCTCCTAATTAGTAAATTTATTTAAAACAGAACGTTGACAACCACATATTTGATACTTCAAAAACAGAAATTCAATTCTAAACATAACAAAAGTTCAGATACACCACTCACTTAGCATAGAGTACCAAAAGTGCTATAAAAATTAAAAAAACTAATAAAATTTCACTTGCTCCGATAGAGAATGCTAAGAATGATTGTGAGGTGATGGTAAGATGATAAGACCTACAGAACATCGCAGCTTTGATTTTGTGTTGTTGCTTCCAATTCTGCTTCGAGGCCCTGCTCAATTTTAAGTTCCCGTGTCTGGTGTCGAGACGTGCTCAGCGGTGTCTAAGTGATGCTAAGAGGTGTCCGGGAAGCGTTGAATTACTTGGACAGCTCAAACACGTTTAGTAGAGTGTCGGACATGTATCGTCCGGTGTCAGAGCAATGTTTAAAGCTGTCAAAACGGCTCGTTGTTCGTAAACGGCTCGTGTGTGATGCTTTCGCTAAGCAAACGAGCCGAATACGAACATTTTTTTGCGCTTAATATATAAACAAGTCGAACAAGACAAAGATATGTTCATTTGTGTTCGGCTCGTTTTGGCTCAATATATGTTTTTTTTTTTTTAATGAAAAGCCCAAGGGCTGATTTTATTGAAATAGAAAAGGATACATAAAGGTTGTATGAGAAGAGTCCAAAGAGGCACTCTACCCATACTATACAAGTACAATTCACGCAAACGCAATGGCTCTATATATATATATATATATATATAATGGGTATTATTTTAAAATAATTTAATTGACTACAAACCTACCAAGAATTATAATCAATTAAAATAATTAATTAACAATAGAATTAAAATATATTAAATTCTATTTAAATGAATGTTTTAATACAAATAAAAAGATTTAAATCTCGCCTTACCTTTAACATCTTACGGGTATGTGACTAAGGTCTTAAAAATAACTCATTGTTCAAGAACAACTCGCGTTCAGTTCGATAAGCAAACCAGCCAAACATGATTAAGTTTTTTGAGCTTAATATATGAATGAGTCAAACACAAACAATGATATTTTTTAATGAGTCGAACATGAGCCGAGCCTGGGCTCGCTCAAACTCAACTTGTTTACACCCTTAACGGTTACGTGACCAGGGTTGTCAAAAAGGTTCTTTGTTTGCAAACAACTCGTGTTCGGCTCACTAAGCAAATGTGTCGTATACAAATAAATTTTGTGTTCGAAATATAAACGAGCCAACACAAGTTGAGTGCAAACTCGCTTGTGTTCCACTCGTTTATACCCCAAGTTGTGTTCATGTCTGGAACATGTCCAAAAAGGATACGACTTCTGTTTGGAGATGTTGGTGCTATATAGATAATAACATGAATATAATGAGGACAAATACCAAGAATTAGAGAAAAAAAATATGGTACAAAAAAGAAAACAAGAAGATCAACTATGAAGCATCCTGCGGACAACGAAAATCACAAAAACATTTATTTCAACAATCTAACTTGAAGCCTAGCGAAAACATGCGAGTAATAACATTTTGTTCTGATTTAAGACCCTTTTGATAAAAAGGATATAAAACTCTTATCCAACAAGGAATCAAAAATCTAAATAGTCCCATATGAATCAAATGGTAGCTGATATATAATATTGTCATTCTGTTCAAATATAGGACAGACCTACGGTGTTTCAAAAGAGTAACCTTTTCAAAGAGAATATTAGTACATGATGAAAAAATCAACGCCTCGGAGCTAATAGGAGAAAAAAATTATCCACCAACTGGATACAAGGTTGCATATAAGCTGCTAGTGGAAAATCTTGTGCCTCATATAATTAAGGGAGCAAAATTTCTCCCTTTAAATACAATAGCAGACCATAGTTTCCTAACTTGTGTGCACATCGGCACTCTCATTCAAGTTGTGTTGTATATGACATACATCTTAAACTTATTGTTTAGATCACTAAAGTGGTGCCGAGGAAAAACCTTGGTAAGAATGTTAGCAATTTAATACTAAGTTTGGATGCAGTTGAGCTGAACAACCCCTCCATTAGCTTTCTCGGTGATGAAGTTCTATCAATCTCTATATGTTTGGTTTGATCATGTGTACCAGATTCTTTAAAATATTGATGGTTGATTGACTATCATAAACATCTTAATAGTGTTTCGGTTTTCAATGTAAAGTTCCACCAGCAGTTTCTTTAAATATATCTTTTCACAAATACCATTAGCTAGGGCACAATAATCAAATTATACATTACTTCTTGCCACAACAGCTTATTTTTTTACTTCTCCAAGTAAGTTGATTACCGCATACAAATGAACAATAACCTGCGGTAGATCTTCTATCACTTAGTTCTCCTACCTAGCTAGCATAAGCAAAGATCTCAATGTCACGGTTATCAATTTTTTTGAGTATTAATCCATGTCCTTGAGTCATCTTTAGGTACCTGAGGATTAGAAAAATTACTTCTAAATGATTTGCACTTGGATTGTTCATATGCTGGCTCACAACTCCCACAGAAAAAGCAAAGTCAGGTCCTTTGTGAGAGATAAATAAGTTTTCCCACAAATCTTTAATACCTACCTTTTTCAATTAAAGTGTTATCATCTTCTTTTGATGTTCATTGATTGGGATGCATAGGAATATATGTTGGTTTTCATCCCAACATTCATATCTCCTTTAATAAGTCAAGGATACATTGTCTCTGAGATATGATAATACCTTCTTTGGACTAACTACTTCCATTCCCAGAAAATATATTAAAGCTTAAAGATCTTTGATCTCAAACACAAACGAAATTAATCATTTAATTGTTTCAATTCCCTTAGGTTATTACTAGCAAAATAATGAATAATATCATCTAAATATACAATAACGATGGTTATTATGCCTTCTTGATTTAACTTTATAAACAAAATATGATTAGTCTAACACCGATAATACCCAATAGCAATAATAGTCTTCATGAAACTTTCAAACCATGCTCCAAGAGATTGTCTCAACCCAACAATAATTTCTTTAGTTTGCACAGCAACTAATTATTTATATTCTTTAATCGTGGAGGTATCTCCGTATACATTTCTTGAAGATCACCATCAAGAAATATATTGTTAATTTAAGTTGATGTAAAAGTCAATCCTAATTGACAATAATACACTTACTGTGTTAAATTTCATCTTTGGTGCAAATATCTCCTGGTAGTTGATTCTGTAAGACTGAGTGAAGCCTTTTCTACAAGTGTAGTCTTGAACCTTTCAATGCTCCCATCTACTTTATATTTAACAGTGAATACTCATTTACACCCTACAATTATTTTCCTGGATGGTTCAGGTATCATTCTTTTCAGGGACAAGAATCTCTTCTTCCACAGTCTTTTCCAAACAATAATAGATAACGGTTCTTGGATTGAATTTGGGACCTCCACATTATTCAAGTGTTAAACAAAAGATTAATAAGAGGATGATAATTTTTCATGGGTCACAAATTCTTCTATCAGGTGTTTTGTGCATTATTGTGCTCCTTCCTCTTGGTGTTAATGATGTGTTTGTTGATCCAACCTTTTATGTGAGTACTGAAGGTGTGGGGAGTTGGTTCCAGTGATTTGTGTTCCTGATTTTGCATATTACACACTGAGTTCTTGGCTCTAGGTCGGAGTTGTGAGAGACTTTAGTGGAATAGTAGGTTTATTTTTAGGTTGATTTGTGGTAATGGGGATAAGAGTGGGTTCATCAGGGATAAAGAGGTGAGCTTGAGGTCCCTGAATAGTAACTCAGATCTAATATTCAATCCAACCCTTTCCTTGAAGAGTAGATTTGGGATAAGAATGTGACATACATAGAGTTGTAAAATTTTTGTTTCTGGATAATAGCATTTATATCCCTTTTTTGTTTGAAGAGTTGCCCACAAATATGCATTTGATTGACATGAGATCAAGTTAGGCCTAATGTGGTTGATGTAAATGAATAAATGTAATGTATCAAATTTTTAGCGGTAGAATAGAGGTAAACGACTGAAGGTGGGGGGGAGGGGACAAATTCTATAAGGGTATGGAGAGGTTTGTTAAAACTTAGCACTCTGTTGAGTATCATATTTATGAGATAAGTAGATGTAATAATTGCATCCCCTTAGAAGTGTTTGGGTATGTTGTCAGTGAATAGAACTGAATGGACCACTTCAAGGAGATATTTGTTCCTCCTTTCAGCTAGTTCATTTTGTTGGGATGTGTCAACACAAGAATTTATATAAGTGATGTAGATGGAATTTAACATAACTCATGTCACGAGTAGGTTTATTGATAAACAGTAAATTGCAGTTAAGTTTAGGAATATAAAGCACAAATTGAAGAATAATGTCCTTTGTGAAGTTCACACTTCTTCGTCCTTCCAGAGATGAAAAAGAGTCATCTACAGTTCTAACTACAACATGGTGCTTGCAAGAATGGAAGGATTGAAAAGCGGTGATATCGTCTGTCATCAAATGCTTTAGAGTCTACTATCCAAGGCTAATTCTTCTTGTTGAGAGTAACAAAAGCAGATGAAAGACTATTTTGATGTATTAAACTAGTAGAAGGCTCTGAAGTTTGTCCAAGAAGCCTTTGGAGAGCTTCAATTTGTTCCTTAATGAATGGACCATGTTCACATGGCTTGTCTTCCTTTGATGTTGTGTTTCATCACTTTTGATTTTATTAGGCTTCCAATCCAAAGGCTTTCTATAAATGTTCTAACACTTCCCCTTCAGAAGATCAAACTTCTTATAACATTCACCCACAATTTGTTCCTCTCTGATTTGTTGCCATGAGATGATTTAAGAATGTATAAACGAGTTGTCAATATTTAATGTAGTGGAATTACCTGTTATCATGATTTTTTTCCTGCTCTCTTCCCCTTGTACTTCAAAAAAAGCTTCACAAATTGAAGGAAGAAATTTGGTTCACATGGTTCTTCCGTTGACTTCATCTAGCTCCTTGTTGCTTCCTAAAAAGAACTTGATGGTTCTCTTCTATTCAACATTGATTTTGTAAAGGGGCAGAGTCTAGTGAGCATATGCATGTTTCAAACATATCTGGTTGTAGCCAATATTGTAGAAAATGTTGAAGTATTAAGTAACATTCAACTCACTCTTTCGCAGGTCATGTAATTTAGTTTCAAAGTTAAACAACTCAAAGGTGTTGTGAACACTGAATATGTTTCCTTTGCGGCATCCCAGATTTCTTTTGTCATTTTGTACAAGAGAATGTTTTATCTAATTTTCATGGTCATGATATGGCCATGAAGTTGACAAGTCATAACATGACCATGTGATTCTCAATATCACATTAACGATATTTAGAATTAGAAATTTCTAGTTAAGATTTTCTTTAGTGGGATGATTTTTTTTTTATTTACCACAAATGTACATGAACACGGATTGAGACTATTGAAGAAAATTGTCATGTAATTTGTGGTCGGTGATGCAAGAATAAACTTTAGATGCTACAAAACCAAACATCCTAGGTTCTGGTTCAAACGTAACTTCGAAAGAAGAAGAAGCAACTTTCATGCCGTGTTTGGTCATCATCAGGCTTTCCACTGGAGAGAAATTGTATGTCGACAACATAGAATTTCCACTAGAAAAAAATATATGCCACCAACACATAATTGCTACTGCAAAATGTCATTCGTTGGAACAATATTTCAATCGAAAACTATCTATCACCGACACAGAATTTCTGATATATGAAAATTTTGAAGACTTAATTAACAGCACTCTCAGGTCCTTCATTTCTGCCAAAAACAGAAAGATCAACAATAGATACAGTGTGATTTCCACTTGAGAGAATGTTCGCAACAAATTATTCAATTGCGGATGATTTACAATACAAGAGGAAGTTTCCGAGAATAGATGCATCAGGGAAGAGTTGAGAGCTGAGAAGTACTCTTACAATTTTCGTCGAAGTTGCAATCCCCATCGGATGCAAGAAGGGTTGTGAGAAGGGTATATGTGAATGATCACACAACCAGATGCGTGAACATTTGTGAGAAGGGGATACGCGAACAATTGTGGGTAAACAAGTACGTGGGCTACCTATTGAATGAAGAGAGAAATCCAGCAGTTAGCAAAAGAAAGGGCTTAAGTCGCGCAGTGTCTGCAGGCTGGTTGGCGACTACAAGGAGGATTTTGACAACTGAGAAAGGGTTTTAGGTATTCTCTCCTAATTATGATACCATGTGGAATTTTTTTTATGTTAAACTTTTAAAGTTTCATTAAGTAAATGAATAATTTATATACAGCTCAAACTAACGCTTTTACAATCATACGGAAATTCAAATCATCAAGATAAAAAGGAAAGAAATAAAAACAAGAAAATGGATAAATAATAAGTTCTCCACTTAAATATAATAGCAGACCCACGATTTCCGAAATCGTGAGCATATCAGTAAAACCCATAGTCTTTCAGTACTCTACTTTTAAAACATGATGTTTTGTTTGGTGATTTCCTTCCTCACTGAATCATGCAAGGCCCGAATCTATCTTACACCATTTTCTACATTTGTACTAAAGCTCAATAGTTGAAAGTACTAAAATTAATTTCAATGGTGTGAGAGGATGTTGTCCATATACAATCTCAAATGGATTGTGGTTTGTCGACCAAGTAGCTAACTGGTTCTAAGTAAATTCAACTTGAGAAAGAATCAAGTTCCACAGCCTAATATTCATGTCAAAAACTCCTAAAGAGATTTTCTAAAAGTCAGTTTATCACTTCCATCTACCCAGCAGTTTGGGGGTGCACTACCAAATTGAAATATAACTTGATACCCAACATATCCAATAAAATCCTCCAAAAATCGCTCAAAATTTTCAAATCCATGTTGGAAATAATGATTCGGGGTATGCTGTGAAAAAGAAAATATAAATTTGTGATATTTTAAGTCAATAAAGTCCTGTGACATATTACAAAATATATCATAGAAAAACAGTCAGCCACCTATCATCAACTTTTTAAAAATAAAAAATAATTTGAAATTTAATTTACCAGTAAGAGGAATAGAATTTGGGTTTTCAAAGTAGTATGTTTTAATTTTCGAAAAATGAGACCAAATGGATCTCATTCGTCCATCAATTTGCATAATTGTGCCCGATACCGCGAATAGTACACCCTCCAAAACGATAATTGTAGACCTTGGTGATAACCCAATCCTGCAAGCTAAGAGATTTGTGACATCTGTATGGTCTGCGAACCTTTTATGTGTGACCAACAAGTTCCCCTAACTAATACAAAGATTAAATAGGGTTTATTTTACCTGAGTTCCAAGTTCCCTATAGAGGCAAGCCCCTATATTTAATTACATTCCAAATGACTATGGTCAAAACTCTCGATAATGATCGGAGGTACTAGTCTTAAAGAATTCGAAGTTTATGTTTTCATGGTAGAACGTGGAAAAGTAAGTGGGAGTGTCTCAAATGGGAACAGTTATTTTCAGGAGTCCAAAGAAAGGAAACGGTAGGGGATGTCACACATCCTGAGGAGAAACCTCAGTAACTTCTCAAACTACCATAATGTATGGCTGGGTTTTGGAAATAATATTATTTAAGTGTTTAATCCTGCCAATTTTATTATTTTGGACTTACATTTGCACAATATTCGATTATGCAAATAGCGCGCAGAGATAAGAAGGTTTAAGTCGTAACGAACAACAACCTCAGAACCTAGAGCTAATTAGGACTTACGCTACACAACATGGTTGTACAGGAGCCTAAAGAGAGTGTGAAGGAGAGAGATTGTTGAGGAAGGCCCTCTTGTTGTTCGATCCAAGCTCCTTGCAGTACTGCCCACAAAACTGACTCTCAGCTTCTCGTCGAAAGCAATCCTAAAGTTTAAGGTTTAAAAGGTTTTATCATGCGTGTTTCAAGGTTTTGGTTTTGTTGTCATTCAAGCATTATGGTTGGGGATTAAAGTTGATTAGAGCGACGTCAGTTAGGATCCCACGGTTCCCTCGTTCCGGCACCACTATTTTCTTTTGAATTTACTTATTCTGAATGAGTTGTGACATTCATTTAAACCGGGAAGATCTCATTAGCAACAGTGGGTTAACTCCTCCGAGGGACTCCCGTAAATTTAGAAGGACGTGTTATATCTTTATTTTTGAAAATGTTGTTTAATCTTTTAAAATTGTTTTGTTTTAAAAATGAAATCGCAATCAGCATCTGCATGATGTGTTAGAGCAAGAGCAATATATAATAAAAAATAACAAAACACAAAATGTACCTACGTATCTGACGTATCTACTGTTTTAATCAATGTTGTGTGTTTAGCTCACAAAGCAGAATATATTTGCATGGAATTTAAACAAATTTGCAGAAAAAGAAAGAGAAAGGTAATCCTAGCATAAAGAAGCAAAATTGAGTCGTAACAGCAGCTAAGAACACCAAACAGCTCTCCTATAGCAATTCTAAACCTTAAACAACACTTCAACAGCACTCACAGTGTTTTCAAAACTTAAACAACATCTTCACAGCTCTCCTACAGTACCCTACAACACTTTTCATGACCCAACAACATCAAATAGCAATCATAAGCTTCCAACAGCTCCAAACAGTCATCTTAAGCTTCCGAACAGCACCAAACAACCATTCTAAGCTTCAGAACAACACCAAACAGCCACCCTAAGCTTTTGAACAGCTCCAAATAGCCATTCTAAGCGTCTGAACAGCACCAAACAGCCATCCTAGGCTTCCGAACAGCTCCCTACAGCAATCCTAAGTTCACAACGACTCCAAACAGCAACTTACAGCCCCCAACAACTCCAAACAGTAATTTTACACTTCCAAACAGCACCCTACAGCACTTTTCAGGACCCGATAGCACTTATACAACCTCCCAAACCTAAACAACAGCTTCTAAATCAAACAATAACTTTTTACAGCCTATTTAAGGTCCCGACAGCACTTCTACAGCTCCCCCAAACCTAAACTGCAGCTTTCTACAGCTCCCACAGCTTTCCCAAACCAAACAACAGCTTACTACAATTTTTTTTGTCACCAAACAATAATTATTTAGCGCTAATCAGTACTTTTAAGTCCCACCTAACAGTTTAAAAGTTCTCAAACAATCATTAAATCAGCCTCCGAAATGACCCTAAATCATCACTTAAATAGCCCCAAATTGACACCCGCAATGACTCCAAAACAGTTGGAATGTTGGGTTGTATAAATATAAAAGTAAAATTCAGGTGTAAGACATGTAAATGCTTAGGAATTGTTTGGCATGAATTGTAACATCTCGTGGCAACTTAAGATTTAAGTTTAGGTGCTAGATATATAAATACAAGAGGCAATTAAGTGGTAAGTATGTAAATGTTCTATCAAATAAACATCAGCATTGCTCTATATTCCCCCCTCTATTGACAGGAAACATAAGGAATCATGAATTAAAA
>JXCR01041035.1:0-10742 GCA_002079205.1 Phalaenopsis hybrid cultivar
TTATTTGAATCTGGGTTCAACAAAATATATATATCTATGAATATACACATACATATACATATACATATACATATACATATACATATACATATATATGTGTGTGTGCGCGCGCGCAGAGTGGAACTCAAAAGCATTTGTGTTAAGTTGGCAACTTTTGAAATAAAATTGTGTATATATTCTACACATTGTTTTCTAGAATAATTTCATTCCATAAGTAAATATGTATCTGTTAGGTTTAATTTAACTAATTTTGGACTCAGCTAGTTATGCAATACAAACATTTATTTGATTTTATTCCAGTTCTATCATTAGTATTGCATGCTTTATTTAATTTGTTGAAAACCTTTTAATGATGCTGTTTAATTTAACTACTAAGAAGGATATTATATGCATATATAGCTTGTAAATCGGATATAAAAGTTGTGGCCTTTTAATAAGCAAGTGACATTTATTATTGACAAGTATACAATCTACACCTTATCATTTTAAATAATTTCAATTCTTAAGCATATTTGCTCCCGTTAGACTTGATTTTACAAACTTTAGGCTACATTAGTAATGCGATATGAACCTTCTATTTTGATTTTATTCCAGTTTCATCATTGAAATTGCATGTTTCATTTTATCAGTTGAAAAATTTTTAACAGTTGTTCTTTAACCGCTAAAGTGGATATTATACACATGCACATCGTTCTTAATTAACAGAAGTGTAACGGTTCTACTTATTCTTGGAGGAGAAAATGAGTCGACGGAAGAAGAAATGAAGAAGCCAGGAAGAGGAAAAAATGAGTCGGGCAGCCAATCAGAAGGAGATGTGATAGGGTCAGGAAGCCAAACAGACGAGTTCACCTATAAATCAACGTGAGATGCGGGTGCTCTAGGGTGTGCGATCAAAGAGTAGAGGAAAGAAGGAATGAGAGGTGTTGAGAGAGCTTGTGTTACTTGAGGATACAACNTGATCAAAGAGTAGAGGAAAGAAGGAATGAGAGGTGTTGAGAGAGCTTGTGTTACTTGAGGATACAACATAGTGAGAGAAGAAGAGAATTGTAGCATTTCTGCGCTGAGCAGTGACGTCTCAGTCGAACAAGGAGGAAGAAGAGGGAGGCAGCAACGCCGTGTGGTTTCTTTGCCGTGTTGAGAAATGGGATTATGTAAAGTAAAATAATGATAATATTTAGTCAATTAAATAAATTTAAATTATTAAATTAATTTTTAATATAAGTACCATGTTCATTTTAGGTTTCCATTTTAGAAGAGTTGACGTCAGGACAAAAGCTCATTGAATTAAGCTTCATCAAGGTGAGTACTCTTACTTCTAAATTAGGTGATGATTTTGTATTTCTTCTAAATCACTCGTATTAGTCAAGATATCTTGTGACTACAATTAGAATATGATTATTATGGCTTATTATTCAATCTGATCTAGAAATAAATGTGAATGATTTGCAAAGTTATACTTATTGACTACACATATATGTTATAAAACAAATATATTAGATGATATTTAGAATGTAAACGAAAAGATTTATAGTATGCATGTATCTGTATGCTTGGCTATGATGGAGCACCACTTAATGGTACTAGTGGGAGAACACTAATGTACACATGTGCATAAATGAAAAAAGATATTGATATTAATGATATTTTTAGATGATGCCTCATGTAATGGTTGTAGAGATAATAAATGATATTGATATAGACTCTTTGAATGTCAAATGTTTATATTGATTTATAAAGATGCTTAACTCACATGTATATTGCTCTTTTACAATGTATTATTGTAGCGTAGAAGTATAAGCATTCACTAGTTTTGCTTAGCTCACTGTTGTTCTAACTAATATTTCATGTTAAATTAAATTATTAAAAAATAAGCGATTGACGAGGAAATATTTATAGACGACAAAGACAACCAGTAACGAGGTAATTTTAAATGGTATCGCTTTAATTTAATTTATAGTGGTTTTTTAATCTGTTAAATTATAAGTTAATATAGAGAATTTAATTTCAACCGTCCGATCATCCGTTCCCGCCTTGCTTAATTCCAAAAGTCCCAGACCGGATCGTGACAAAAGACAAAAAAGTGTTACTTTATTTTGGGCCAAGTATATTGCAAAAAGGCTCCTACGCACTTCATATAGTGTTTTGCAATTTGAAAACGCTATTAACAACAAGGAAAATTTACATGCTAGCACGCAGTTCTTATGTATTTACATACCTCGCGCCTAAGCTTTCATATTTGCATACATGGAACTTTAAAACGGTGCATTTCACTTTTAGAATGTGATAATAATGTTATATTTGATGTGATTTTGAAGATATGAGTGCTATGTGTGTAACTATGCAATTTTAGGAGTGAGATATGTAAATACATTAGAATTGTGTGCTACGTATGTAATTTACCCTAAAAACAAATTATAAAAAATCAAAATGAAAATTTTGAGCATCTAATTTGCGTACCAACAAAGAGCAATTATCAAATAAAAAAAGTGTCTGATCTTACTCTGAACTTATGCAATATAGCGCATTCACCAAAACATCTAAAAGCAATGGCTCATCTGTTCCAATGTCTACCCTGTCAGAACATGAGCCCACATGTTAAAATCTAGGGGCATTTACATACATACCATCTAGTTCCTTTGTATTTACACTTCTAACACCTAAACTTAACTTTTTACATTTATACCACCCAAAACTTTCATATCATTTAAAAGATACCAACGTTTTAACTTTTAAAAGTGAAACACACCTTTTCATGCATGGAAAAGATGGCATTAGATATGTAAATAAATAGGAATTGAGTGGTATGTATGCAAGTCTTCCTAAAATCTAAAGGTCAAAGTTTAAGAGCTAAAAGGAATTACAGTTAGTGCATAAGAAAGGTAGCTACCAGACGCGTGCTAGGTTATCTTGTAATTCAAGGTCGCCAATGTTGTAGAATGTAGTTGGAGTCACATTTGCTCCCATAATAGCATCATATCTTGGTCTTTTATTGTCCATGGTAGACTGAGATAACTGACTAGATCAAAAGAGAGCAATTTTTAAGGATAAACAGACAAATATACAGAGAGAGCATGGTTCATGATGAAAAACGCAGTAATTCCTACATGTAAAATCTCAGAGTTAGCAATTTATCAGTTAATCAATACATTACACAAGAAAATTAAACAAAGTCCTAAAAGGAATAGTCCAAGATAACAATACATCTCCAAATCAGAAGCTGAGAAAAACAAGGATGTGCCTTTTACAGCAATATCAGCACACCAAAGCAACTGCAACAGCAAAAGTAAACTTCCAAAAAAAGTGAATGAAAAGAGGAAAAAACATTATGTGCTGAATAAAGAATTAGAAACAACTGAGTGAATCCAAAAGTTGAATCGAAATAACTATAACATTAAACCGAAACCACCAGAACAATCGAAGAACTAAAGAACACATCCTACTTTCTTGAGTACCACCATCATAGCCATGATTACAAAAGAGAAAAGTTAAAAAATGGTCCCCTCACACTTTGTATGGGCTATTTTAGTCCCAATGTTTATAAATGTCTGCCGTTATTCTTGAAAAGGGATGATTTTTATAAAATATGAAAATAATTTTAATATAAATATGATTTTTTAAAGTAACATTTTAATTTTAAAATAGATGAGACCAAACGAGTCTCACATATTAAATAGTTTAGACGGTTGAGCGCGATACCACAAGTAATACATTATCCCGAAGGATAAGCATACCACTTAACAGTAGACTCAATCACATAAACTAAAGAGTTTGTGACATTCGTTTGGTCTGCAAAAACCTTTTATATATGGCCGGCAATTTCTCCTATCTAATATAAGGATTAGATAAGATTTATTTTACCTGGGTTCCAAGGTTCATATAGAGGCAAGCACCTATAATTAATTTTATCTTAAATGACCAGGGTCACTTAAGAACTTTCGATTAAGATCAATGGTTTTACTTTCAAGATTTCAAAGTTCATGTTTCCAAGATTGGACACGGGAAAATCAAACGAGAGTTGCTCAAATAGGAACAGTTATTTTAAGGAATTCAAAGGAATGAAGAGTATGGGATATCACAGATCCAGGGAGAACCCTGGCGATTTTCCAACTATCATATTGTTTGGTTTTATGTCTTTGAAATAATGTTATTCAATATTTAATCCTGCAATTTCATATTAGAATTTAAGACTTACATTCGCACGATATCTTATCGTGCAAACAGCCTAGAAATATAGGAAGATTTACATTGTACCGGACAGTAACATCGGAATCCTAAAAGTGTTAGAACTTATAATTGCACAACAGAGTCATGCAAAAGCCTAAAAATAAAGTGAGCATTTACGTTGCGCTAAGCAAACCACCTCGAAGTCTTATAGTTTGTTATTTAAACTAAGAAAAATGTTTAGTTGACATTAACTTGTCTTGACATTGCAGATCCACCTCGAAGTTATTCTTCTGTGTGTCCTCATCGTGTTGCCTCCGGTGTTTGCTCCAAACTCCCCGTCGTAGCATCTTCAGATTCGACGTTAANCCTCATCGTGTTGCCTCCGGTGTTTGCTCCAAACTCCCCGTCGTAGCATCTTCAGATTCGACGTTAATTTTAAAGCGTATATGCAATTGTTTAGTCAAAGTTCTGTTGTCGGGTACCTCCTATGAAACAAACTACTGGCCTTCTATTCTAAGGTATAGTGTGTAAAAGTAGCAGTAGCAGGTAAAATTATAGTAACAGAATTTTAAGAAATGAACTAGCATGAATTGTATCAACAAAAGAAATACTACTTAGAAAACTTAATAAAGAGCAACAAATGACCCATGATAAAAAAAAACTCGAGAAAATTGTCAAATGACTCACGACGAAAATCTCGAAGTAAAAACAACAAATAGCAACTTAAAGAAAATCACCGAAAACAAGNCAATAAAGAGCAACAAATGAGCCATGATAAAAAAAAACTCGAGAAAATTGCCAAATGACTCACGACGAAAATCTCGAAGTAAAAACAACAAATAGCAACTTAAAGAAAATCACCGAAAACAAGGGAAAATCCAGGAAAAAGACGAGCGCTTTACCAAAAATTCCAATAAAATCTCACGAAAAATCCAAGAAGAGAAAACCGCAAGCACTCGGGTCGGGGCTAGGCTCAGATATTATATATTTATACTCGAGGGACGTCGAATGCTACTATCGGTCACCTAGATGTGTAGAGTTCGTCACTCAACTAGAAGGGTGTCCTACTGAACATAACTTAGGAGGCTACTCTTTAACCCGGTACTAGTAATCGACAAGTGGACAATCAAGTTATAATACATTTAAAATTTATATTTTAACATGCATATGGATTTCAGACATTCAAAAAGAAGTTGCATCAATTTTGTAATAAAAATATTTTTTTATAAATATTATATCTGTTCTTATCATGTCTGTTTTTATCAGTTTAAAAAATTATGATTGTCCACGAGTCGATCACGCTGTCGGGCATAGGACCGCCAACAACCTAAGAAGTTANTAAAAAATTATGATTGTCCACGAGTCGATCACGCTGTCGGGCATAGGACCGCCAACAACCTAAGAAGTTACGAGTCCCCCACAAGTCTTATATCGATGAATGATATTATCATCCTATAGTTCAGCAGGTCCCTGGATTGGGTCTTGATGTCATAGGATGAGATATTATTCCGCTATACCACCGACGTGTCTTTGTCATCGCCGCCCTACGCCTAAAAATTAAAATCGACCTACTTGCGACCTTCTTTGATGGTTTCATATATAGCAAAAGGTTATATATTAGCACTTATGTGTCAGACATAAACACTGAAAACCAAACCAAGAAGCAAGGAAAAAAAATAAAAANTAGTCTTATATCGGTGAATGATATTATCATCCTATAGTTCAGCAGGTCCCTGGATTGGGTCTTGATGTCGTAGGATGAGATATTATTCCGCTCTACCACCGACGTGTCTTTGTCATCGCCGCCCTACGCCCAAAAAATAAAATCGACCTACTTGCGACCTTCTTTGATGGTTTCATATATAGCAAAAGGCTATATATTAGCACTTATGTGTCAGACATAAACACTGAAAACCAAACCAAGAAGCAAGGAAAAAAAATAAAAATGGGGATGAGAGAGAGGAGGAATTGATCCACCTAAAAGATCGAAAAGACGAATGGTGAATCAACCCTCAAAACTTGTAACGAAAAGATCTAAAAATGAGGGCCCAAGGTCCTTAAATCAATCCAAAAAGGATATCATTTTCTCAAATTTTATAAATGGATCAACCTAAGAAGGGTATCCCTTCCAAATCTTGTTTCGAACAGGTTGAAACGGGCTCGAATCAATGTGACAATTGTATACACGGCTCCACCATCACTTACATAATCACACGCCCAAGCCTGAACTCAAATGTGACATTTATGTTATCCAAACCTTAATGTCAAACTTAAAAAAAAACTCTTTCGTGAATGACAATTTTATGAGCTTTCAAATTTTTCATGAATCTGATTAATATTAACCTTATACTTCGTTAAAATGAAGTTGTAAGAGTCTTTCATATTTCACAAAATAAAGGAAAATAATCCATAGACGGCAACCTTCTAAACTTCCAAAAATTATGCCAATATCAAAACCATTCAATTCCAACCCTCATTAAAATCTTCTCACATTAGATAAGTGCAACACCAATTTAAAGAATATATAAGTGCTCATGGCTAGGGCAAATCAAGAGGGCAAAATGAGCCCGAATAAAACTTCAACAGGCTCATGGGTAGGGATAAGAAAGAAGACAGGAGCTCACGAGTAAGGTCAAGAAAAGGCACAACCAAAACCACATAACAAGCCCACGAGTAGAGACCAGAAAAAGCACAACTAAACCCCCAATATAAGCTCACGAGTAGGGGCAGCAAGGGAAAGCCACCACATATATTGTTATTATGCTCTTTTGATATACATAAGAGAATGAATGGACAAACTCTTGTAAATCATCCAAACTGAAACCATTTTCATCAAATAAGACAGGATAGTGAGTTGGTCTGCTTATATCCAGCATTCCCACATAGAAGCACATATTGAAATCATAATTTTTTTTTAATGACAAATTTGGTTATCAACAACAATCCCAGGAGGAACGTTATCCGGAGAATCTTCAACCAAATCGAGCCCAACAAGAGGGGCAAACAGAATGACACGTTAGGCAAACCGAGCCCAGCAAGAAAAGCAAACAGCATGACAGCTCAGGCAAACCGAGCCCAGCAAGAAGGTTAAAACAGAGAGCCGTAAAAAGTAAACCGAGCCCAGCAGAAAAGGGCAACAGAAAAAAAAACCATGACAGACAAACCAATCCCAGCAGGAGGAGCAACATAAATAACCATAACATATACACCCGAGCCCAATCAAAGGGGCAAAACAAATAACCATAACAGGTAAACCCGAGCACAATAGAGGGGCAAAACAAATAGAGTTCCAGCAAAAAAAAACGAATCCAACAAATGGAACAAAATATAAAAAAACGATTTCGGCTCAACTAAACCCAGCAAAAAAAAGACAACAACAGATAAACTTTTGAGCCAAAATGAGTACAATACATGGGGAAGAAAGAAAAGCAGCACTTCCAGCTAAAATTCAACAAAAACCGAGCCACCAAATGGGGAAAACATAGCAAAATTTTCAGCTAACATTTAATCCCAAAAAAGCCAAAACCGAGCCCACCAAATGGGTCAAAAGATGGCAGAATTTCCAGCATTTATTTGGACAGGAATAACAATAATAAAAAAGCATCAATATTTCATTTGCAGCATAAATTCTAGATGAGCAAATATCATTCAGAGTTCATAACTGTGGCTTCCCAAAAAATTTCGAGCAGAAAAGAAATGCAAACAATCATTTCCCCTGAAATTACTCTTCCTTTAACAATAAATTGATTCAGCAAGGAGAAAAGAAAGAAAGCTACAGCTTTCAGCATATAGGTATAGAAATGATAGAAGCATAAGAAGAAGATTTGCGTGTGACAATGGATTAAAACATGTTTTCCCTAAACTGCTATTTCAACTAATCAGCATAGAACTTTTAAATCAGATCCAATAAAAGTATTAAAGGTCTAATACTTGATATCAATGTCATTACGAAATGTCAGTTAAGACAAAACAAAGCCTCTTGTATGCACTCCCTATTTTAACTTCTCCAATATGTGTCGAGCAGGGAAATAGAACAGAGAAGAGAAGGAAGAAGTACCTTGCTCGAAATTTCATAAAAGAAACAACAGAAAAAGACCACCGAGCTTCCAAACACCCAGCACACAAAAACCTGGCCGAGAAGGAACTTCAGCAGAGCCTTCTTTTCCTAAAAACCTCGAACAGCAACTAGCAAAAACTTCGGCCTTCCTTTCTCTCAAAAATTTTCAACAACGCATAAAAGAACCCTAAGAAGCCTTTTTATAGGCAGAAATGAGAGAGGGACTGTCATATGTACCACAGCTTTGTGGTTAAATCAAACGACGGAGAAGGAATTGTCACAATAAAAAAGGAGAAAGTAAAGCCTCGAGAAGGAGAAGGGTCGGCCAACCCAGCTCCTGCGATTGGAGAGCCGAAAGGTCGAGCGGCCATGCGAGGAAGGAGAAGAGTCGAGAGAAGGGAGGCGGCTGCGTGGATCGTCCAAGGGAGCTAGGGCACCCAGAGAGAGCAAACCAAACACCTGATCTAGCCGCGGGGGTCAAATGAAGGTTAAGTGTGCGGGAAAGGGGGTAAATAGAGTTTAGGATTAAAATTAATATTATAAGTAATAATATAAATATAAAAATATTTAATATTTCAAAAATAAAAATTTAATTTGTATATTTTTATTTGTGCGTCATAGCATAACAAAATTGATGTTCTTTCTAGGTAATTCTGATGTTCCGGACTCGTTGGCATGGTCCGTTTCGTCGTCGGAGGTCGTTTTGACGAATTCATCAATTTGCGTACAATTTGCTCGTGTGCGGAATTATGGCAATATTGGTGTTTTTTCGAGCTACAATTGATGTCCTGGACGCGTTGGCGCGGTCCATTTCGTCATGGGAGGTTGTCCGGAGATATTCGCATTTTTACTCATTCTTTAAGCTCAATTTTAGTCTGATCTTATGCAACTTAGTGAATTTTGTGCACTTTGTGTGTGTGTGATGATAAAATCCTAAAGAGATTTTTCTATGGCTTGAGATCCTATTGGGAACTTCTCCTTAAGTCTCCACATGATAGTCCTTAACCACTCGACCATACGACGATGGTTTTGAGATCATCAATGCGAGACATGACAAGAGAAATAGGAAGTGGCACAAATTTCTATGGATTTCAATACTAGTTTTCTAAGATAATCAATAGGAACCCCTAGAGCTAGATCCTAAGGAAAAGAGTAATGACCTCAAAATGAGGTCAACAATAAACAAGTAAATTTGATCCACAAACTCTTTTAGTATGGGTTAACATAGTTCCCAGTAAGAATTATTTTAGCCCCTATTAAAATAATATGAGGACATATTTAGCATATGTATCAACTCAAAATAAAATGGTCTCATGTAAATAATTCAGAAAAGTAGTTTGACATTTTATTCAATTACAAAACAAACTAGAAACCTGAAAACAAAACAGCTAGAGCAACACAAACTCATAATAGTCATCTCAACGCTTAGTTTATGTGCTTCTGAAGAGTATACTTTTTCAAATTTTCATCACTTATACAAAATTGAAAAACGAGAGTAATGAGTAATGAAGGTGATCACACTAGACAACCTTCGAGGTCAGCTCATTTCTTAATTTGGTACATCTTTATGACCTTAGAATTTTGATACATTTCATTGTTGGTTTGTGTTAATGAAATTATTCTATCATTGAAGCTCATGATACTTTATTTTGTCAAGATATTTCAGACATTTTTTATTAATTTAGGCAGTTTTTTAAATAAAAATTACACCGTAAATCAATATCCTTATGTGATTACTGATTGATGAATATTCTCTGTCATGGCTGTGATGTATTTGAACAAGGATTGGGCTTGAAATTCTTCCAAGATATCAATTTTCAAATCAAGATTTCCATGTATATACGTATCTAACATCTATAACCTTATTTTTTTACACTTACACCAACTAAATAGGTCATATCACAGTAAAAATACCACTACTTTAACTTTTAATGGTGAAATACACCTTATTGTGCATGTTAGGTGGCATAAATTTAGAAATTAAAGTTTGAGCGTTAGGAATGTAAATAAATAAGAATTGGGTGGCATGTGTGTAAATTTTCAATAATTTAAATGCTCCAAACACATCCCAGTCACATAATACATGGCAACATCAGAATCCGGAATGTCTCGATATCAAAGTTTCCATCCTTGACTAGGAATGATCCTGCAATAAAAACTTCTGATACGGTAATACAAGTTATCTAACAACAACTCGGCATACTCTGAGAAGATTTTGACAGTTCAATGCTTTATAATGTTAAATTTCCACGATTTCATTTTTATGTTAATTTTCAAAGATTTACTAACAAAAAGTGATTTCAAATTTGATAAATTCAGGTAACGAGCAATACCTGCATGTTCATGGGATTGCAACCCCCAAGGCGGCCAATGATGTACCAGGCTCGAATTGTCTGACCAAAAAAAGAAGTCGCCAGTCATTGAAATTTTGCTAATTTTTTAAATGATTCCAAAAGAAGAAAAAAAACAATGTTGCACTCACATCACACAACAATGTCACATCTTGCGGCAATGGAGCATT
>JXCR01041041.1:4750-17221 GCA_002079205.1 Phalaenopsis hybrid cultivar
ACTTCCCTCGGGACTCCTTCCAGCCGCTGTCTCCCTCACCAACCACCCTCCAACAGCCCATCCCACTCTTCTCAACACCCGTCTGGCTCTCCAAGCAGCCGCCTACCACCAGCTAGCAGGCCACCAACCCTACTGCTTCCCTAAAGAACCCTTACAATCGCTATTTTCTTCGCCGACCACCATCCAGCCGCGGGCTAGTCTTTATTTGTTTGTGTTGTCGTGTTGTTTGTCATTTACTTCCTGTTTTTCTAGTGTCATGTTTGTAATCCTTTCAGAATTCAGCAATCATATTATACCCGTCTTTTAAGTTATTAATAAATTCATGTCTTGCGTCATGCTTTGGGTTAAACTCCAGTATCATCAACTCCACAAAAAAAAGAAGCCGTCAACAAAAAAAAACATAGAATGGTCATGGAAACATAAAGGAACAACAAGGAGCAAGTGCAGAAGATTGCCAAATGTTCAGAGGACCAAAGAAGTTGCCATGAGTATAATCAATAGGAGNATTGCGTCATGCTTTGGGTTAAACTCCGGTATCATCAACTCCACAAAAAAAAGAAGCCGTCAACAAAAAAAAACATAGAATGGTAATGGAAACATAAAGGAACAAGAAGGAGCAAGTGCAGAAGATTGCCAAATGTTCAGAGGACCAAAGAAGTTGCCATGAGTATAATCAATAGGAGGTAGTGGTACAAAACAGCTTAAGAGGAGTAAGCCTTGGGAGCCATAAGTATGTTACAAGCAAAACATCTATTCTTCTTACTCAGAAAATTTTGACTAACAATTTTTTAGTCAATATCTTTACAATATATAAGAATTGTAAATTTCAAAGCTTCAACAAAAATCTATATGAATAATCACATATAAGTCTATCACACAATCTATAAAATACCTCTCATATCCACATCACTAACGGACATGATCATAAGTAACAACTTCAAAAATAAGGTTAATTTGATTGTTTGATGATATGTGGATGGTGTGTTGGATGTGAATCCCAAATGAGTAGTTGGAAAACAGGAGAACCCAAGGCATTTGTTGATGACATATGATATACAACGATAAATATGATATCTTAAAAGCTGAACTAAAATTTTCTGAAATCTATAAATTGTAAGCATATATCCCAATTTTTTGTAGGGCTTTATACAATTTCATTTTTCTAGTTGTTAGCTTCTCAAGATTTCTATAAGAAACCATCAAAATGTAAACACACCAATATGTATCATATCACTAAGTTTGGATTTCACATATCTTACATTCACATCTTCAATAAAATTATAATTATCATAATTAACATTAAGTTTCCTGCAAACGTTGCAAGCAAATCATCCATATTATTAATGGATAATGCAACATGACATGATACTAAATTAATTATATGCTTTTTCATTGATACACAAACTAATTCTTAAGGAGGAGATGTTGAAGAAAACTTAAATTTTATATTTATTAGGTTCCAAAAAAATTATATTCTAATAATTGAAAAACAATTAATATGATAAGTCTATCAAATGGATGCACGTCATCTTTAAAGAAAAGAAAAAAAAATCAAGTAGTTAAAGAATAGTCATCATGAATTATGTGCATTTGAATTCAACCTGATGGAAGGAATTTTTATTTTTCACACTTTCTAAAACCAAAAGTTAATTAAAAGCTTACAAAAAAGCTGATGCAGTTTGACTTCTCTTATAATTTTTATTTTATGAGTTTATAAATCAAGAACAATAAAAAAAATCAATACCAAATTGATTCAAGTCATAAAAATAATCCCACCAGAAAATTCATCTAGAGTTACATTATCATATTGTTTAATTAATTCATCAGCATCAACATATACAACAGATAATTTATCTAAAGTTACATCAATATATTGTTGAATTGATATATCTTCAACAGCATACATGATTTCAATTTTTAAATTAAAGAGAATTCATAATCTAATTGAGGTCTAGATTAAAAAATAATCTTATTATTAAATTCACTTTTTAATTCTTTTTTAACTAGTATTCAACTTTAGGTTTAGGTTCACAAATATTTTCGGTGTACAATTCAATGTAAATTCATAATTAACAAAAATTAGATTTAAGATCATTATGTAATAGTAAACTTTGTATATGCATTTAAATCATTTAAAGAAAATTCATGAACGTTGATTTCAATAATAGGATCAAATTTAAAAATATATGATTCTATTTTTTGGTGAGTATATAACATGCTTTAGGTAAGACAGAAGATTTTTTTCTAAAACATTACTCAGGGTAGTCGTAGCCCTAATAGAAAGATAATTATAATACTTCACAAGCTCTAAATGATATCATTTTAGGACTCCTAGAAGGTGTGAAAGAACAAAAGAAATGGATAGATATATGGTATGATGAGTCAAAAAGTGGGAGGGAAGACGACTGAATTTCATGTTAGATAATAACGAGATAGCTAACTGGAATGGAAAACAACAATTTTTTGCTACAAAAAGCAATTTGTTGCAAGTGGGATGACGGAAGAAGTCTTCAAACGGCCAAAATGATCACCACTTCAATCCTATCAAGTTACAAACACGCCGCTTGAAATAAATCCAAATATAAAGTATTCCAATAGGAAAAACAAGAAGAAATTATCTCCAAATAATATAATAATAGCCAAAAGCCCTCAAAACAGGAAAAAACATATAAATATCATCTGCTAGAAAAAAAACCTTAATTAGAAGAAATGAATAGAAAAAAATCATAAAAAGAAAAAAAATGCCTATAATTTAAAATCGAGCGACATTACGACTCGACACCAGTGCAAATCAAGGGATTTAGTGGTAATTCATGATATCGCGGATTTCTTGTGATCAGATTGTGGTTTCCGCAATTAGATGCTCCACGTCATACTCCCAGGCTAAGAGAGCCTTCTTTCTCTAGAGGCTTCTACAATTGATTTACCTTTGGCTAGGGAAACTCTCTACAAAATCTATGCTCATGCCTATCAAAGATAACTCTAAAATACATGAGTCCATCCAAAGTCTATCCTGGTATAATAAATAACCATCATTCTTTGGCACAATCAAAGCTTGAGCAACATCTGAACTAGTACTCTCACAAATCAAGCATCTAACCCTCCAGCGTGTAACATATTTTTATAATTTCTCGTACCCGACTCGTTGCATCCCATAAGCGAGTTGGCTTGACAGAAAAGATCATGGAATGAAGTCTATGATATGTTGAATATCTCTCGGTGATAGCCATCAAGAGCTAAACTAACAGCCAACATATCCGACATATCCTTCAAAAAGTGTCGTCCCTTTTCTAGTATTGGCTCCTCAAATTAACTATCTTCTAAGACAATCAATGTTAATCCTATTGGAGTCTCTATCATAGGCTCAACTTGAATCACTAGATGGTGCAAACCTACTACCGTTGTATTGTCTCTCCACCTCCAAGGCTAGGGCATGGACATCTTGTAATATCCAATAAATCTGCAATCATATTATATTGCCAATGAATGATCTCAATTCGCAAGATATTGAGCTATGGTATTCTCCTCGAGCTCCACTAGCTCACACTTCAACATAAACTACTCGAACTCAGATGGGTGGGTACTTTTTCTATTGAGAGATCTTATTGTTGTAACTGATGAGGTCTCAGAAACATGTCTTGTACGTAATGTGTTGATGGGTACTTGCTATTTTTCTTTTTGTCTTGGAGTAGGTAGTAATTTTACTTTTTCCCTCTCATTGGTGTAACCATTTTAAATTTTCTCACCATAAGAAAATATTTTTCATTAACTTAATAGCGACTAACTTAATCCTTCTGCCAATATCCTGATGCTCAAAGGCTTATTCTACTATCGAGAACCACTCAATGAACTCATCCAGATTCATACGACCGTCAAAATCTGATAAATCCACTTTTAATCCAAGTTTATGACCGTTTGATATTTCAAGCCAAATTGCCGAGTATTGGTTCATCATTGAAACAATTTGATGGAATGGATTTACTTGCTTCACTAAATCTAGAGCCACCATTGTGGCTATGTGCGACATCATTGGATTGTCTACTTTCAAAGGTGGCAAAGATTAATTGTAGTTGGAGGTTTTTTTGCTTCATATCCTCCATAGCAAGTTTTTAAATACCTCGTTGAGGCTTTCTCTTTGGTAGCATGACGTCATTTCCTCCATATCAAATTTTTTACGGATATAGGATTACAAATTAAGGTTAGTCGGGGACTTAGGTTTTGGTAGTAGGTGTCAAAGTAAAATTTTGGTGGATGTAGGAAAGTTGGATTATGAAAATTCTAGGTTTGGGGCTAAAAATTGTGGTAGGAATGGTTTGGGTATTGGTGGAAGATACAAGTTATGTGAATTTATTGGTAGGAATAAAAACAACAAATAAAAAAAAAACTTGGTTTGTCGAGCTCTAATACAGGATGATACCATTATAGGGCTCCTAGAAGGTGTGAAAGAATAAAAAAAAATGAATAGATATGGGGTAGCATGGGTAAGGAAAGTGCAATAAGGGATGACGACTGAATTTCTGACATGGATGAAAGTGGGATGGCTACATGGAAGGAAAAACCACAGTTTGTTGCAAGTTAAACGATGGAGGTCTTCAAACTTCCAGGAGAAATCACCACATAATCAGGCTAAAAACACACCACCTGAAAGAAATAAAAAAATAAAGCACTCTGATAGAGAAAACTAGGAAAAAACAGCTCCAAATAACATAGTAATATCCAAAAATCCTCAAAACAAGAAAATATAAATATAAAGTCCCCTACTAAAAAGAAACCCTAATTAGAAGAGAGAAATAAGAAAGAAATAAAAGAAAAAAAAGAAAAAGAAAAGCTCAAATTTGAAATCAAGTAGCACTACGACTCGACACCCACAAGGGGCGTAGCATTTACCAGCAATCTGCAATATCACAGACTTCCTACCATCGGATTGTTGTTTCTGCAATCAGCTCCATGTCACCAATGCTCTATAAAGTCTCGTTATTATCATTGGAGAATTTTGGTTTAAATCAAGCTAGATATTTTACCTAAGATCATTAATAAAATAAGTAGTAATGTAAAAATAAACTCTAGCCAAATAACATTTGAAGCAAAACCTTCAAACTTCAAAAAATATTCAAGCATACTATAATTTCTCAAAGTTATTAAATTGATCATAAATTTGACACTTCTATGAGCAATTTCTTATGTAACCTATTTTGTTGCCTTCATGAATCGAGCCTGGTTGGACTTGTTTACACCGCTGTTCTAAGTTCTCCAATTTTCCTATCCAACTTTTTCTTCATAGATTCCTCCCTTCTTTGTAATATGCCTAGATTCATCTATATCTTCACTTCTAATGTTTTTCATCAAATGGTATCAAAGCAGAAGTTCTTACATCAAAGAATTACTTCATGAAGAAATAAGCATTGAGGTTTTTTTTTTTTTAATTTTAGATTTCATATGATCATGACATCGCCTTATTCCCTTCTTCTCCTACCATATATGATCATACACCGCCGTCCCAATCACATGCAATCCCAACTGAGCCTACAACCTCAACAGATATTGGCAGCATGACAATTCATTTCCTCAAAACAATAATAACAAGCCTACCACTTAATAGATCTCGTTTTCTTTGAAAGGAACCACATTCACCAATATTTATCATGCTAAACTACTTGAGTAAGCCAATACTATCTAAAGACTTCTTTTTTTCTATCAATATATGTCCCACCTCAATAGCTATAGCAAATCATGATTTTGACCAACAACCACATATCTGGCATTGTTGTGAGTCATAATGAGGGCCTATAAGTGCACAAATTCTGAATTTGTATTTATTCATGTAGTGTTGCAATATTATTATAAGTGATGCATTTTAAAAGTAGATATAATTACAAGTTTGCGATCATCCAACCATAGATCTGGGGCAAGTTTGTACTAGATGGCCAAACAAAAGGAGAAAATAATTTCTTTCAATCCCTTGTTCATGTACAAGAAGCAATGAATTTTAAAATGAGAACAAACTACAGATAAACGGATTAGACTTGGCTCTTATAAGTATGAGTACATAGTGGAGCGTGGATTAAGTAGCCTTTATCATAATATTGAAGTTAAGAGTGTGTGGGTTCAAGTCAGTCACATCAAATAGGCCAACACTAAATCAGTACCCCATTCTTAAATTTCGCATTATTATGAGCCTCATGCAAAAGAAACAGTCCCCATTTACTTTCTGTGAATCGTATTAGAGCGTGGAAGGGAGCAGAGTTAGGCTGCCGCCATTTTGATCAAAAAATTAATGATTCGAAGTATAAAAACAGTCTTTCTGCGATGCAAGGAAAACATTGTGTTCATCAACTCTTCCCCGTACATCACAATGGTGAAAAACTATCGCACATGGTACAGCTTTCTTTTTTACTCTGGGGAGCAACAATCTACCAAGATAAAATCTAGTTAGATTTAAGTAAATATTCAACTTAACGGATGCTATTAACCAAGGTGAAAATATTAGGCAACCAAAAGGATAAATTATTGCATGTTCTATAGTATGCTACCGCTTACCTAGTTCCCAGACATAGCACAACATCAGCCATCTTACAGTGCTGCTCTGCAGGATTCATCTCTTTCACCGGCAAAGCATCCTGCAAGGCAAGAATTCAATTATATTAGTTACGAATAAAAAAAAAACACAAGAAAAAAACAACAAAGTTATCTTCAAAGTAATCCTCCAAAGGGTAAAAGGTTGGAAAAGCAATTGAAATTATTGGACATATTTATAGAACTCAATAAAGAAATACTTAGCTTTTGCATCATCGTGCTTGATGTAAATTATTAAATGTTAAACTGTCCACCACTTCAATTTAAACATCATCTTTGGAAATTGGGTGCAAAGGTTTCAAAGTTCCAATTAGTTTCTAAACATATTGATACAATCTCAGAACCTACAAAGCAGTCATAGTACTAATAATACTTTGAGCTTGCTCCAAATATATAACAAAATTTGTATAAATCATCCAGAATCCACATCAAAAGGAGTGTAGAAAATCAATAAACAATACTAATTCCTTACATGGAATCAACATGGAAGAATAAAGGAAGCAAAATTGAATACGAATATACTTGAAACAGAAAGAATTAAATATCTTAGAAAAGCGCTATGGTAATAAGCGTTTTCCAAAAATAAAACCTACACAACACTAAATGCCAAACGCATACCAGCCCACCTCTTGAGATGGCCTAAGTGAAACAGCACTCCTAAGAAAACCCTCGACCACTACGTAAACCAAACATCCCTCTTGCACACGAATGGGTCCCTAAATCATGAACTCATAAGCCCAAGAAAACCCTCAACCCCTCTTTCTCTAGCACTCTCTGATATGGGAGCTTTCCCGCAAGAGACCCTTTCCGCGATCCTATAGCGCCGCTACAGTCTCACGACCTTTGCTATAGTCCCGAGACCGCTTCAGTGTTTGGAACGGGCACGCTGAAACTTGGGCGGCTTTGACCAATTTACCAGGATTCTGAGAGTCGGCCAACCTTCCTTACGTGGATTTGGCACCTCCTTTTAACATTCGGCCCAATCCTAATTACCTAGGCCTTATAAATTTGATTCATGTGTTTAGACTTTCAGTTTAGTCGTGCTTTTGTTCAAGACAGTCGTCGGCATCTCGGTTTCTCCCTTCAAAGGTTGTATCCAAAGGAGGGTGGTGCTCCAGCAATAGGTTGTCCGAGGCGGTGACCATCCTAGGGTCAAGTGGTGTTCCGCTGTAGCTCGTTCTTGATGAAGTATTTATCCTCGACATTCTCTTCCTTGCATCCCTCGCTTCACTGCCACGCCACTTTCCTTGTTGTAGTCGCCCAAGACAGTCGCAGTTGTTGTTCTTCCCTGCAGCTCTCTTTCCAACCACCTCCCTTCCACAATCCCTTCCGTTCTCCTTTCGAATCAGCCACCAGCCCACCCTCTTGTTGTTTATGGCATCCCACAGCCTTCCAACCGCCCCCGACCAGCTCTCCTTGCTATATACAGCAGTTTTCACCTTCCCTGCAACTTCCCCGGCCTCCCACTTCACTGCCCTTGCTATCCCAACCCTCCACCTTCATTGCCAACACATTCTTGTGCCTGATTTATTGCTGTCCAACCGACCCAAATAGCAAACTGCCACTGTTTTGAATGCCTTCCCTTGCTGCCTTGCTATTCCAGCCGCCCATAATCACTGCCACCCCTCATCCATAGCCCGGAAACACTTTCCCTACCTTGCCGCCACCTCCCCAAGCCGCCTAATCGTCACCACCATCACCCGAGATACCCCCTAACGTGAGTTGTGTGTCATGTGACGCACTTTCCCTTTCAAGTATGTTTGATTGTAGCTGTCCATTTGCTATCATTAATAATATTTGCTTCCCTTGATTGTAGCCATTGTTTGGACTGCCTTCCCTTGCTTCCCTATTGTTCCAGCTCCCATAATCGTTGTCGCCTCTCATACACAACATAGAAACCCCTTCACTTCCTTTTCGCCATCTCTCCAAGCCCCTAACCATCACCACCATCACCCAGGATCCGCCCTAACGTGAATTGTGAACAAAGAGATGTCGAGGAGTTCACTTTGAAGGACATACAGCGAGAAAGCATTCAACTGCAATTAAGGCTTGCCCTTTTTAGGAGAAGACAACATGGAGAGGTCACCCATAAGTACACGATGACTTGCTAGATCATGAGAATGAAGTGAATCTCTTTCACCATACAGTTTCTAGTTATAAAGAACCACTACCCGACAACGTAGAACGAAATATCAGAGGAGAAGTCAGGATCTGGAGTAAATGTGAATTTATCGAATTTTAACAACGCATGGATCCGAATGAATTTATCAAGTGGCTCCAAGCAGTGGAATGAATTTTTTAGTTGAAAGACGCTTCCCAAGACTAAAGAGTTAAATTCGCAGCCATCAAGCACAAGAAGAATGCTTTCTTGTGGTGGGAGAACTTGAAGCATCTTCGCCATATTAAGGAAAAAATAAAATCACTATCTAGCCTATGATGAAGATAAAGTTGCAACAAAAATACCCTCCCTCGTATTACCAACATGATATGTTCATAAAACTCCATCACCAATATCAGAGAGATTCTTATGTGGATAAGTACGCAACTGAATTTGATCAATTAATGATGAAATAAGAGTTGGTGGAACCAGAGGAGCACACAATAGCGAGGTACCTTGAAGGACTTAAATCAGCTATCAATAATGTGGTGCAACTTCAGTTGCATTAATTCCCATTTAATGTAAAGACCCTAGCTTTGAAGGTAAAAAAATAGAAATGTAACCAAGTGACCGCCACAAATTACATGCAAAATTAAGTCCTAGGATCAAGCAACAACAGTACACCCAGTGGAGCATCCAGGACAACCCCACATGAAAAAAATCAGTTCAAAGTGGGGATAGCCAGCCCTCCTAAATTCATCCCAGCAAAAATGTATCTCAAGCGCACGGCTTTGGGCACACCCCATATAATTGCCTAAACATGAGAGTGATTTTCTTCACTATGCAACGAACAGTTGAAAAAAATGGATAGTGACATGAGAGATACTAAAGAATGTGAGGATGCAATGGAGTACCATCTTGTAACTGATGTGGGAGGGATGCTAGTGATTTAAGTTGAGCCCTTGAGAGAGAATCAAACATAATTAACATTGGTTGTGCTAAAATAAAGTGAGTCTAAGGAGTGCATACCAAATAAAGCGCATCCTTTATTAAAGGAGTTGTCTGATGTCCTGACTAATAATTTGCCTCTTTAGTGATTCTCATCGAAGAGATTCAACATGCCATAGCTTCATTCCAAGGTTAATTCCTCCAAACATATTTTGAAAGGAAGTATGTGTTTTACAATTGCTTGAAATGAACATTAGCATAGATTTTATGATGAGAATGTCTTAGACACAGCAAGGCAATAACTTTGTAATGGTCGTTGTAGATTGATTCTAAAAGCCTCCAAAGAAGAAAAAGAAGCCTCTTCTAGCAAGCTAGAATGAAGCGGAAACGTCTCGTTGATCAAGGGATCTGCGATCCCGTATACACAACCACGAAAATTTGACGATATTACAGAAAAGCTTGTTTTGTGATCGAGGGCGAACCAAAGCACACTGTTTTCGTGATCACGACAAGCCAAAACACTCAATTCCATTCCGATTCAATATCTACACGAATTTTTTTCCATTTCAGATTTTTCTTCCTATTTTTTTAATTCCAACTACGTTCCTTTATATTAAAAGACTATCTATCTATGAATTTTGTTGTTTGGGGACACCCAACTATTGTATTTGTGTTTTGGAAGACTTAGTTCTTTATAATAAGCTTTTTAGAGTGTTATATCATTTTTCTTTTACAAGTGGTGTGTTTGTATCTTGCCTAAGAATAGGTGGTGGATCAACCTCGCTACCCGTACTTCGTCGTTTCATCATTCGATTGTTGTTTTCATTCCGAACAGCCGTTGAATGCACCGAATCTATTGTAAAACAACATATTTCGCCACCAATCTAATTCCAAATGCCATCGACCACTCCTATCCTCCTCGTACCGTTCCACGACTACCTCCCTGAAAAACTGCTTCCTAAACACCTTTAAGTCAATTTCCAACTCTTAGGTTTTTTTGTAAGTCCAACTCTTGGGTTTTCCAAAATCCAACTCAGTAACTAAATCATCATATATAACTGAGACAGGCTTCTTCAACTCAATTTCCTCTTATTTGCTCACATTGTAATATCCATGAACATGTTTCATTCTTCATCCCTACTTGAAAGAACCTAAGACCAAACCTGTTATGATGAAAGATAACTCTTTTCTCCCACCACTATTGCTCAAGCAAACATGACTAACTTTGATCCTAAACTCATTTTAGCTAACCCAAATAAAACCTCTTTGGAGATAGATTTGATTTTGGGTGTGATTCACACTTGCACTGATACTAACATTGTTTTGAAGTTTGCTGACATTAATTAACATTGATATCATTGCAACAATTGTAATTGTTGGCATTAATCTCTCTAATATTTGTGCTACTAATACATTAGATACTCCTAGTGGCCATCTTCCAAAAACAACAAGGGTTCCAGGTAAGGAATGAATTTGCAAAATCCAGATTCTATCACTCACATCAATAATGAAAGTTCCTTGAATCAAGTTAATTTATCTTTAGGTCAAGATTTTAGCTTTAATAACTTGCCAAATTGTTGGGCCAAATGACTCTAAACTTGAAAAGAATGATGTAGATACTTTTCAGCTTCTAAATCTTTACTTCCTCACAAGTGCTTCACTTCAGGTGATACATATGAAAAAGATGATAGCTTCGTGCATATCATTAAGAATAAGTATAAGAAGAAGAAAAATAAAAATTAAACTCCAGCTCGAATAACTAGATCTAAGCCACAAGCCACAACTTCCTCCATTCAATGATGAGTGCCCTTATTTATAATGTTAAGGAAGTGGGTAAATTTTCTGCTTAAAAACTGATCTAAGAATCTTTGTATATATAATAACATTCAATTCTTGATATTAGTTGGGCCTATTGTGGATGTTACTAAACTTTTTTTTATCCAAAGACACTATATTTCTCTCAATTCTTTGCCATTGTATCTAATAAAATTTGGTACTTTTGNTATCCAAAGACACTATATTTCTCTCAATTCTTTGCCATTGTATCTAATAAAATTTGGTACTTTTGTAAATGCACCAACAATGTAACCATTTTGGGTAATATTCCTGAAGTTTATCATACTAATATCAACATCTCTTGCTCTCTAGACTATGTTCGTTGTACCAAGCTTGATAGAAAAACTTTCAGGGATATGAATTTTCTAGCCTCTATCATGGGGCTTGGTTGGTCGGTGGTGACTTAAATGCTATTATTTTNTCTCTAGACTATGTTCGTTGTACCAAGCTTGATAGAAAAACTCTCAGGGATATGAATTTTCTAGCCTCTATCATGGGGCTTGGTTGGTCGGTGGTGACTTAAATGCTATTATTTTCACTATGGAATAGTGTGGTGGTGCCCCTCCCTATCATCACTTTATAGAGAGATTTTCTAATGTCATTTTAGATTGTGAGTATGACTAACATAATATTTATGGGTAGGGCTGTAAACGAGCCGAGCTCAGGCTGGGCTCGTGTTCGGCTCGTTCGAAATAGCTCGTGTTCGAAATCGGCTCGTGAACAGTGTGTTCGTGTTCGGGTCGATTTAAATATTCGTGTTCGTGTTCGCGTTCGGCTCGTGTTCGGCTCGAAATTGGCACGTTAAACTAAAATTGAGAAAAATAGTTGTAAAGTGTGAGATTTGAACCTGGATCAAATCTATACAAATAGAGACACTAATCACATCGTCACATGAGGTGTTATGATTTAAACTTAGACATAAATATATATAATATATTATTATATAAATAATNACGATTTAAATATTCGTGTTCGGCTCGTGTTCGGCTCGAAATTGGCTCGTTAAACTAAAATTG
>JXCR01041063.1:198-42837 GCA_002079205.1 Phalaenopsis hybrid cultivar
TTTCGCAGACCAAACGGATGTCATAACTTTCTTTAGTTTATTTGATCGAGCCTCACCCTCAACCCTTGTGTTCATCCTCCAGGATAGATGAAGGATATGAGGTAAAGCGCTCTTTCATCTAAACTATGAAAATTATGGGGTCAGTTTGACTTCATCTTTTCAAAATTAAATTTTTTTTTTAAAATGTCCTTCCGAAGCGGGCAACGGGATTTCAATTCCGATGACCCGGGATAGATACATGATTTGAGATAAAGTGCTCTTTCATTTAAACTATGAAAATTATGGGGTCAGTTTGACTTCATCTTTTTCAATAGAGCGCTCTTTCATCTAAACTATGAAAATTATGGGGTCAGTTTGACTTCATCTTTTTCAAAACATGCTCTTTCATTTAAACTATGAAAATTATGGAGTCCGGGATAGATACAGGATTTGAGGTAAAGTGCTCTTTCATTTAAACTATGAAAATTATGGAGTCAGTTTGACTTCATCTTTTTCAAAACTAACTTTTAAAAAGTCCTTCCGAAGCGGGCAACGGGATTTCAATTTCGATGACCGACAGCTTCTTACGGGCATAACGTCCTTCCGAAGCGGGCAACGTGATTTCAATTCTGATGACCGACAGCTTCTTACGGGCAAACCGTCCTTCCGAAGCGGGCAACGGGATTTTAATTCCGATGACCGACAGCTTCTTACGGGCCGTTCTTCCGAAGCGGGCAACGGGATTTCAATTCCAATGACCGACAGCTTCTTACGGGAAACCCCACACCAAAAATAGTGTCGACAATCATCAATAAATCATTATATATTCAAAATACTACCACATTTTCTTAATAAAAGACAACTTCATAACATTCAAAATAGAAAAACACTGATAACTATGAGCTGCCTCCCACAAAGCGCTTGGTTTAACGTCATCAGCTCGGCGTAATCAGTGCTTATTCTTGTTGACCCAACAACATAAGATCATTTAATTTAAGGTGATCCCCTAAAAAGTAGGGTTTCAGCTTGTGACAATTCACTTTAATTTTGTTCTTAGTTTTAGGATCTTTGATATCCATAGATCCATAGAGGTAAACTTTTATCAAAACAAATGGGCCCATCCACCTGGACTTAAATTTGCCTAGAAACAATCTTAACCTTGCATTATATAGAAAAACTTGTTGCCGTGGCTCAAAATTTTTAGTAAGAATCCTCCGATCATGCCACTTCTTCATCTTTTCTTAATAAATCATAGCACTATCATAATTTCATTACTTATCTCTTCAAGCTCATTTAATTGCAATAGTCTTTCTCAATAGTATCCTTTAAATTGTAATTAAATTATTTACTAGCCAAATATGCTATATGCTCAAGTTCAACTGGTAAATAACAAGATTTCCTAAATATTAGCCCATTTGGGGAAAATCCTATAAGAGTTCTACATGCAGTTCTATAAGCCCACAATACATAATCAAGTTTGACTAAACAACCCATTTTTGTTGGATTCACAGATTTCTCTAATATTATTTTAATTTACATTTAGATAATTCAACAAAACCACTTGTCTGAGGATGATAAGCAGTAGCAATTCAATGGTTGATATGATATTCTTTAATAATTTTTTCATTATTATATGTCTGAAATGACTTCCCTGTCAGTCATGATCACTCTCGGCATCCCAAATCTACAAAATATGTTTGTTCTTAAAACTTTGCAACACTTTCAACATCACTTCAAGGAAAAGCAACAACTTCTATCCATTTGGATACATAGTCTACTGCTATCAATATATATAAATTTTTTAAAGATTGTGTAAATGGTCCCATGAAATCTAATCCCCAAACATCAAATATTTGAACTTCCAACACATAATTGAGTGGCATCTCATTTATTAGAAATATTGCCTACTCATTGACATCAATCACAAGTTTTGATATAAGCATTAACATCTCTAAAGATTACAGGCCATTAAAATCCAGATTGCAAAACTATCCATTTGTATGCTAATCTTGCTTAAAATACATTAAAAGAATTAACATCAATCACAACTTCTATCCATTTGTAAGCTATTTTATCAACATCAAAATGTCCCCCAAAATCATAATTATGACAATTTTGGATAATTTCATAAGTTTCTTTTAAAGGCACACATCTTCGAACAATTAGATCCTTTCCTTTTTTATATAAAAATGGGCAATCCCAAAAATAAGTCGTAGCTTCGCATAAAAATTTCTTCTTTTATTGGTATGTCATTCCATAGGGTATAATATAACTAACAATAAAGTTCACAATATCGACATACCATAGAATAGACCACCCATTAATACTGAACAATTCTTCATCTGGAAAATGTTCAATATTTTATTTTTCAAAACAGAGTAGATTTTCTAATTCAAGCATGGACAGATGATCAACAATTTGATTCTCAGTTCCCTTCTTATCTACTATCTCAAAGTCAAATTCTTACAAAAGAAGAATCTATCATATTAGTGTTGGTTTTGCATCCTTCTTTTTCATTAAATATTTAATAACAGAATGATCAATGTGCACGACACATTTAGTTCCAATTAAATATGATCTAAATTTATCAAAAGCATATACTATTGCTAATAACTCTTTCTCAATTGTGGTATAATTAATTTGAGCTTCATTAAGAGTTTTACTAGCATAGTAAATAACCTTGAAAATCTTATCATGCTTTTGTCTTAAAACAGCTCCAATAGCATAATCACTTGCATCACACATTAATTCAAATGGGTTTTTCCAATCTGGTGAAACAAGAATTGGCGTAGTGACTACTTTTCTTTTAATAGCTCAAAAGCTTTTAGGCACTCCTTATCAAAATTAAAAATTACATATTTTTCAAGAAAATGGCATAGAGGCTTAGCAATTTTTGGAAAGTCTTTAATATATTGCCTGTAGAATCCAACATGTCCTAAATACTCCTAATTTCCCTCACACTTGTTAGGTAAAGTAAATTAACTATTACTTGAATTTTTGCAGGGCCTACTTTCAAACCATTTTCTGATATCTGATGTCCTAAAAGAATTTCTTCTGCTACCATAAATTGGTATTTTTCCCAGTTAAGGACTAAATTTGTTTCTTTACAACACTTAATAACTCTTGATAAATGTTCTAAACATGGTTAAAATGAAGTTACAAACTCTGAAAAATCATCCATAAAAACTTCAATTTCTTTTTCAATTAAATCATAGAAAATAGCGATCATATATCTTTGAAATGTAGCAGGGGCATTACTTAAACCAAAGAGCATTCTTCTAAAAGCAAATGTACCACAGGGACTGGTAAAAGTTGTTTTATTTTGATCCTCATGAGCTATTTGTATTTGGTGATAACCAATATATCCATCTAGAAAACAAAAGTATTCATGACCAACTATTCTATCCAACATTTAATCTAGAAATGGTAGTGGAAAATGATCTTTCTTAGTAGTGAGATTTAATTTTCAATAATGAATGCATATTCTCCGCTCTGTGACTTTCCTTGTTGGTATTAACTCGTTTTTTTCATTCATAGTTGACAATGACTTTATATATGCTTACAAATACAAGAATTTGATACCACTACTAGAAGATTTAAATCCCTGGCAACAGCGCCAAAAACATGACAGCGACTTTTATATATGCTTAAAAATACAAGAATTTTATACCACTACTAGAAGATTTAAACCCCCGGTAATGATGAAAAAAACTTTATGCAACTTTTAATATGTAAGAATTTATGATCTCAGATATATATATTTATAATGATTTTGTAAAGTCACAATTTCAAACACAAGTATACGTATCGCTCAAGAATATAGAGGCACTAGTGGAGTCCCGTTTACCGATCCCACAGGGAAGCAAGGTAAGAGGTCCTTAGTCAAATTCTAATCTACTAAAATTAGTCTTTATTTTGGAATGTCGATTAAAATGATGTTTTATCTAGCAACTACTCCTAAATGCAAGTGTTAAATGTAAAGATAATTATTATAACTAAATGCAAATATTAATTCTAAAGATAACCCTTTTTGGATGGATTGGTTTGGATAATACATAACTAAATGCAAATATTAATTCTAAAGATAACCCTTTTTGGATGAATTGGTTTGGAGAATGTAACTAAATGTAAATATTAATTCTAAAGATAACCCTTTTTGGATGAATTGGTTTAGAGAATTTCTTTAGTTTGGAATGTCAATTGAAATGATGTTTTATCTAGCAACTACTCCTAAATTCAAGTGTTAAATGTAAAGATAGTAACTATAATAAATGCAATTATTAATTCTAAAGATAACCCTTTTTGAGGGAATTGGTTTGGAGAGTTTTGAGATATTAAAAACTACTATTCTTATGTAATAAGTTGGATAATGTAAAGGAATGAGATATATTAAATATTTTATGTGTCAAATAGGAGCAATCTTATTCTTTACCCTTTGGTCCAGGCATAAAGAACATTGACTAATCCTATGCTTGTTTATTGAATCTGTGGCTAGGCTGGGAGGATACTGGCTCTCACTTCGGAGCTCCCACGTTCCCCTTGCCTGAGGGCTAACATCTCCGCTTCAGTACTCAAACAATAGGACTAAATTGGGGATTTTAGTCTGTCACCCTAAAATCTCCAATTCTACGCCCATCAAAGTATATTTCCTTATTTTTTTTTGCATTCAACTCCCATGAACTTAATAATCCATGGAATCTGAATGTGGTTCTACTTTGTTCAGAATTACACAGCCCTCTTGGGTCTTAATGCAATTGCAACAAATTTTAACACTACAACAGGCCTCTATTGTAATGTAAATAAAGTGCAAGTAAAAACCATCACATTAATAATTAAATCTGCTTCTAACATGCATCACAAAATCCTAAACATGAATTCTACTCATTATAAAAGAAAATGAAAACAATGGCATAATCTTCTCATGCCATTATTTCCAAACAAGAAGAGAGAGTAAGAGAAACACATCACAAAGAATGAAGAAAACACAACGAAAAACTTCATTTTATCAAAGCAAATCCACTAGATAAGTGTTTACAAAACCATAAGATAATGAATAACACAATACTTAGCTTTTTACCTTGAAATAAAGAAGAAAACCTCTCCCACAAAGTCTCCCGCCGATGCATGCAATGCTAGAACATCTCCTTACAAATTCTCTCAAAATTTCCTCTCCAATCTCTTCAAAAGGGTAGAAATCTACATTTCTACTCCTATTCTAAAATCCATAAACTTTCTCCACACTCTTCCTAACATTCCTCTCACCAAAAACCCTCATTTTTTTAACCTAAATTCATTATTTTAAAGTGTAGGGATGAAGTTTGAAGAGTTACCACAAGCACCCTTCCAAAAAGCATCCAAATACATTAAATTTCAGCCCATAACCGCCAAAAGTCGGTCCATAGTCGTCCCGGGCGCTGTCGGCAAGCTTTTCTGTCATTTTTCAGTCTTCTCGGGTAAATCTCACCGTCGGCGTTGTTTTGGCGCCGTCGGCGTCGTTTTGGTGCCGTCGGCGAGCAGACCGCGCAGCTCCATCGTTTCGCTATGTTTGACTCCGTTTTAGCTTTATTTCGCCCCACTTCAATTGCGTTGTGTTCCTAACAGATAGCCCTACAAAATAAGCATGAATAAAACCTTTCTTTAAAGTGTAATCTGATTCAAAAATATGCAAGAAGTGTAAAATAGATTAAGTATCGAAAGACTTATTGAAAGGTGACAGGGCAAAATTTCATTTCTTGCTCATTTTTCTCCAAATTGCACCGTTTTTGCATCTTTTTGCTCTAATGACCATAATTTATCATAACTGTTACAAAACATCAAAAACACCCTTCTTTAAAGTGTAATATCATCAAAATTAGTGTAAAATAGGTATGAAAATCTCAACATATTTTTTTTGGTCAAACCTAAAATAATTTTCTTAAGGACATAAGTTTTATTTTGATTGAGTTATTAACCTTTATTTAAAGTGCAATATCATTAAAAACAGTATAAAATAGGTATGAAAATCTCAACATATTTTCCTTTAAAAGTGCAATATCATCAAAAACAGTATAAAATAGGTATGAAAATCTCAACATATTTTCCTTTGGTTAATAGTCACAATCAATCCTCCTTTCTTAAGAACACAGTGAATTGGACTAACTCATGCACTATGTGAAATAGGGTAGATAAGCCCAGTATCTAACTAGTTTAAAATTTCTTTGTTAACAACTTCTTTCATAATAAGATTCAATCTTCGTTGAGGATCAGCCTTGGTTCTCTTACACATGAATTCTATGCATACAAATTGAAGGACTGATTCTTTAAATATCGACAATGTCCATCCATAGGCTTTCTTATAATTCTTCAAAGTTTTCATTAAACTTACTTCTTCTTCTGCAGTTAAATTTGAGGAAATTATAACCAGTAATGTTGAGGAATCACCTAAAAAAATATATTTTAAATGTTTAAGAAGTAACTTCAACTCAAGTTCAGGAGGTATTTCAATTGATGGATAAAATTTTTTTTCTTTTTCTATCGTGTCCAAAACTTCATAACTTTCTCAAACATAATTCAAATCTTCCTTATAAAAATCTTCAAATTGATCTAATTCCTCTTTTTGCTCATGTTCCAACTCTTTCATTTTAGATTTCTCTTCCAAATTTATTTTGAAATGGGATTCACTCAGATATCTTATTACATCCATTATGTAACATTCATCATATTTAACTTTTGCAGGATACTTCATTGATTTGAAAATATTAAAAGTTACAGTTTGATCATTGACGCACAAAGTTAATTTCACTTTCAGTACATCTATCATTGCTTTTCCTGTAGTTAGAAAAGGTCTCCTCAAAATAAAAGGTATCTCCTTATCTTCCTTCTTAGATAGCACAATGAAATCAACAGGAAAGATAAATAGATCCGCTTTCACTAAAGCATCTTCTATAACTCCCTTGGGATATGTTATTGAACAATTTAGTAACTGCAGAGTTACAGTAGTAGGGGATATTTCTCCTATTCTCAATTTTTTAAATATTGATAATGTCATAAGATTAAAGCTTGAACCTAAATCACATAAAGCTTTCTCATAAAATTTGTCTCCTATTGCACATGGAATTGTGAAGCTATCAGAATCTTTAAGCTCTCCAAGAAGCTTTTTCTAAATTATAGCACTACACTCTTCTAAGTGCAACATCCATGTTATCTTCAAACTTCCTTTTCTTGTTAATAGTATCCTTCATAAACTTCACACATAGTTTTGCATTTGTTTTAAGGCTTTAACGAATGGAAAATTAATTATAAGTTTCTTAAAGATTTCCAAAAAATTTAAATGTTGTTTATCTAAATTTTATTGATGAAGTCTCTGAGGAAATGGAGGTGGAGGTTTTTCCAAGTCAATTTTAATTGGAGAAATAGGTCTCTTTAAACCTTTCGGAGCACCCTCTTCAGGCACTTCAATTTTACTCTCTACTTCAATCTCTTTTTTAACTCTATCTTCCAACTCTCTTCCGCTTCTAAGTTGAACGGCTTTTAGTTGCTCTTTATTTAGGTCTTTTGGATTTAATTCTATGTTACTAGGAAGTGTTCCTTGGGATCTATTACTTAATGAATTTGTTATTTATCCCAATTGATTCTCAATATTTCCAATTATAGCTTTTTGCTTTGTAACTGATTTCCCACTTGTAACACCACTTCTTCTATAGACAACTTTTTCTCCTTAAATTTTGGATTATTGTTAAAACCTGGATGGTAAGTATGTCTATAAATACTATGAACATGTTTGTTCCAGTTTCCCAATGGGTTTACTTAGTTGTTCCCCTACTGTTGATTGTTATCACCCGAAGTATTATTCCAGTTAAAGTTATGATGGTTCTTCCAACCTGGGTTATAATAGTTTGAATATGGGTTATGCTGCTTATTGTTTATGGTATTCTAAGTTTCTAATGATGCTTGAGAATCTACTATTTGGCCAAATTAATTCTCTTAAAACATTGTAATTGGTTAAGAAAAGTTTATTTCAAATTGGTTTAACTTCCTTGAAATTGTAGCAACTTGATTTGCTAACATTGCAAAAGCATCAAATTCATGAATATTGGTTACTTTCTTAAGATTTACCCTCTCAAACGGCCATTGAAAATTTTTAGTAGCCATCTCTTTAATTAAAGCATAAGCATCCTAAAATGAGTTTGACATCAATGAACCACCAGCAGCGGCATCGATAATAGATCTAACAAATCCACCTAATCCCTTATAAAAAGTTTGAATTATTAACCAATCTAGTATAGCATGGTGTGGACACTTTATTGGTATTTATTTAAATTATTCCTATGCTTCATAAATAGATTCCCCTTCAAACTAACAAAAGGATGTAATATAATTTCTAAACTTCACAGTTTTTTATGGTGGAAAATATTTAGCAAGGAATTTCTGCGCTAAATCACCCCAAGTTCTGATAAATCCAAGTACTAACGACTGTAACCATATCTTAGCCTTATCACATAGTGAGAAAAGAAAAAGTCTAAGTCTTATAGCATCATCTGATACACTATCATATTTAAATGCAACACAATTCTAGAAAATTGGTAAGATGTAAATTTGGATTTTCAGTTGGTGCTCATCCAAACTGATTATTTGATACCATTTGGATAACAACAGAATTAAGTTCAAATGAGTTAGCCACTACAACAAGTTTTTGAATACTACAATGTTCATCTACTGTAGGGTTTGCATAATCTCTTAAAGGTCTAAACTGTTGATTATTTTAAGCATTTTGATTATTCTGGTTTGTCATTTCTTGAAATTTTGTCTTTTCTGTATTTTTGATTTTTTTTTTAACTTTTCCAATAGTTTTTTCCAATTCAGAATTGTATGGCACTAGTCCTTTAGAACCTGAACTAAACATACATTAATACAAAAAAAATAAAATAAAATCACACAAACAAGAACTTTATATAAAAATAATAAATCTAAAAGTTTAAATAAGACTTTCTAAAAATAGAAATTTTCTTACTAAAAATTTCTTCAAAAATTTTTATTTTCTTTAGCAACGGCATCCAAAAACTTGATGTTGATTTTATATAACAATACAATGTATGCGATTATATTCTTAATTTTTCCTTCCTTATAATTCTTATTTTACAATGTTGTCAAAAACTTGATCACCAACAACAAATGGGCAAAAATTTGACTTTTAGGAAAATAAGAATGCAATTATTATATTTAATTAAGGGATACTATAGAACTATACGTATCGTTATTAAGTAATATATGGCTTTTTTATTAAGCCCCGGATATCAAACCCACAGGGAAAAAATACAATATGCAACTAAAATCAGAAGAAATTAGATAACATATTTTACTTTGTAAAATATTCTTACTGAAACTATAGATGCTATAATAGGATTGAAAGTTCAATTTTTTTTTGTAATTTTTAATAATTGAAAGTAAAGTAAAAAACTAACTAAACTTAACTAGATATTTGTAATATGAAGGGAATATGAAAAAAATTTATTTTTCCTTATCATGAATCAGTAACAAGTATAGGAATTCTGTTGTGGAAGTATTCAAATTGTGTTGTTCCAAATAAGAGCAATAGTAATCTTTACCATTACTAGAGATGCTATAAAGAACATTGGCTAATTTAAAGTTTGAATAGACTTGAAGATGAGCTAGTTAGGAAAGATACTAGCTCTCATTCTAGGGTTCCTTCTTCTCCCTCCACCTGGGGGCTAACATCTCGTATCAAAACCTAAAAATATAAACCAAATTGGGGGCTTTAACCTGTCACTTTAAAGTCCTCTAATTCTACACCCTTCAAAGTTTATTTACATATTTAATTTCACTCAATCATATGAATTACATTCTCATCCATACATTCTCATGTGATTCTTACTATTAGTTGACTAAGACAATACCATCTCAGATTTTACATGTTCTCACAACAAATATTAACATATTAATTGGCAAAATCATAAAGTAAATTAAGCAAGAGGTTTAAAATTATCACAACTTATTCCAACATTAAAGATTAATACTTCACACAACTTCCATCTAATATGTAATCACTTATTATTTTACAGAAAAAGATAAAGAAAACTACTCAACATTCATGGGAAAAACACAATCACACTTAAATTTAAAAGTAGAAATCATGCAAAAAAATAAGAGGTATAAATTAAAACCAAATGTAGTTACAATGATAAAAACTTATCTCAAATCTTCTCTACCAAACTCTTAAAGTTTCTTTGAGCATCTTCTCTTCCTTTCTCTTACAGTACTATCTACTCACACACTACAACTCCTTTCTTTTTCTTCTCTCTAAAAGTTTTCTAATTAATCTAAGAGAGAGAGAGGCATTGACTGTGTTTAGAGGGTGGTGGCGGCTCCTCTTAAATTCAATCCAAGTCCTTTTATAGTTTTCCAAAAGGTGCCTTGGTGTCTCTTCAAAATGTGTCCACATTCAATGAATCTTCTATGATTTTCCTCCTTTCAAAAGCCAATTGAATGTATTTTCATGTCCATTATCTATTTTTCACATTTTCACCATGGGTTACTTCAAACACCTCTTCAAAAAATTGTCTAAAGTTGTTGAATCATCAAGTAACTACTTTTGGCGCTTAAGCGCGAGGTACTGGCGCTTAGGCATGGCCTTCTCAGTTTTACTTGCGCTTAAGCTCCAGTTTTGGGCACTTAGGCGCCACAGTTCTTTTGCACACATTCTTCATTTTTGCTCTAAATTTGAACATTTTTCACTCGTTTCACCATTTTTCATTCATTTGATTGTTCCTGATAAAAAACACACAAATATCTTCTATTAAGACACAATAGCTCAAAAATAGGTATAAAAATGTGTACATAAATACTATATTTTTTAGGTATATCAGCAGCTTAAAGATTTTAAAATATAAAAATATTTATACTGAGGTGATTTTTATTTTGATTGATTTTCTTATTTACTAATTGTGTTGTTGTGTGTATTGTAGTATTGAAAAATATTTACAGCACATCTAAGAAAACCCGCACCAAGGACCAATTTACATCGGGCCAAAACTCTAAGTCTAACTTATATTAGAATTAATCAAATTTTCTTATGTTCTAGTCAAATTGAACTTAAGTAAACTCATACCTTAGAGTCTAACAAAGTTGAACTTAAACTGTTTCTTAAGCCATTGGTTCTACCTAAATTGAACCTAAATCATTTCTTTATTTTTAGGTTCTACCTAAATTGGACCTAAATGAAATCAGACCTTAGCTTCTGCCTAAATTGAACCTGAACAACATTAAACCTTAGGTTCTAAGTAAATTGAACCTAAATGACATCAAACCTTAGGTTCTAACTAATTGAACCTAAATGACATTAAACTTAAGGTTCTACCTAAATTGAACCTAAACCATTCCTTAAACCTTATGTTCTACCAAAATTGAACCTAAATGACATCAAACCTTTGGTTCTACCTAAATTGAACCTATGTGATAGAAAACCTTATTTTCTACCTAAATTAATCCTAAATGACACTAAACCTTGGGTTTGACCTAAAATGAACCTAAATGAAATCAAACTTTAGGTTCTGCCTAAATTGAACCTAAACCTTTCGTTCAAACCTTAGCTTGTACCTAAATTGAACCTAAATGATATCAAAACTTAGGTTCTACATAAATTGAACCAAGTGACCATAAACTTTAGGTTCTACCTAAATTGAACGTGAGCCAACCGAAACCTTAGATTCAATCCAAATTGAATCCAACCCAACCTAAACCTTATGTTCAACTGACACTGGACCTAAATCTTAGGTTTAACCTACACTGAACTTAATCATCCATTTTTAGATTTAACTGTCACTGAACCTATATCTTAAGTCTAACTTACCTTAGATTTAACCAAACTCCTTTAGTTTTATCCTACATTGAACCTAAACCCTAAGTCTAACTTACCTTAGACTTAACAAAATTTCATTAAATCTGACCCATATCATATATTTACCATGAGCCGAATTTACATTAGACTTTGTCAATCAATCTAAAATAAAATCAAAATTGAGGATTCAACTTACATGTAAATTAGACAAATGAATCAACCGACATACAACTCAAAACAAACCAAATATAAAACTTCAAACAACTTAAAATTCACCTTAAAAGACATTAAAACTTAAACTTTAACTTTAAAAATGTAACTTGGTTTTAGAAAATATTAAAAAGGAGGTAAACCATGGTTGCTAAAAAAATAGTATCCAATCATTTATGACTAATCAAACCACAAATTTAATGGACCGGGACGACAAAACTATGGAATCCTAATCGGATCATCAAAAAAAAAAAATAAATAAATAAAACAAAAAAAAATTAATTGTTTAATAAATCATAAAAAAACATAAAATCTTTCAACCTCTAAAATCCAAATAAAACACTAAAAATTAAATTTAACCTTAATGAACAAAGATCACCAAACGCAACTTGAACCCTAGTGTTTAGATCTACGAAGACCTTTTAGACTATGCAATTTACAGTTGCTAACAAGAATCATCCGGTCCTACTTTAATTACCTTTCAGATAAAGTAGGTCTGAATACCCCAGCAACCCCGGGATCACAGAGCCCTATAAATCTTGATTAGGTTGTCTAAAAATTATTCAACCAACTAAATCAACAAATTACAACATAATCTCATGCTAATTGTTTTTTGGAGTTTTGTGGGAGATTAAAAGAAAGTCACATTTTACATTTACTTTGCATTTATTAGGATATGCTAATTCTATTTTGCAAGGACAACATTCTGAAGATGGAACAATGATTCGCAACAAAATAAAATAAAATGACATTAAAACATCAAAACAACATAACAAAAATAAAATGAATTCAAAACAACAAAATGACATCAACAAAACAAAATGACAAAACAAAACTTTTAGGGTAGTTTTGAATTCTTGAAAATCTATTACCTTTAGGGTTGAACATTGACGTTTCTTTTCTTGATCTTGACACTTAATTTCTTAGAGAATAAATGATTAACGTTAATCAAGAGTTTTCTTAAGTAGTTTTAACTGCGTAAGAAGTAATTAACTATAGAAGCTTGCTCTTATAGGAGATTGAGAAACTCAAAATAAGTATTACACCTAAATCTCTAGTTATGAGAACTTCAAGTGGTTGTATGAGAATCTCAGAAATCAGACACTTCCAAATTCTACACGACAATGAATCATTACAACATCTTCTTTTGTTTTTTGTTTTTATTTGCCATTTTACTTCTTATCCAAATTTCTTTACTATCTCAAGATCATCTGTGTGATGTGAGAGAATAGGTTATTTGGAGAATTGGGTAATAAAATAGATAAACAGAGTGACGACTCCTTCTTGACAACAATATCAACAAACTAATGACATGGCGATGAATTCATAGAGAATTGGTGGTAGTGGCGACATCCAAGCGATGACAGTTTAAATTATCCTTTATCTTAATCTTTTTGGCTACTACAACTCTGAAGAAAGATAACTGCTCCTCTAATGGAAGTACAACCTCAGACTCGTACACGAGTGCATACGATGTAGACTGTGTCGGAGCTCTAATTATTGTCCTATATGCCCATTAACTTTCCAATAATTTATCATGCCATCCTCTTTTTTATCATCTAACATTTTCTTCAAAATTTGCACGAGTATCTTGTTGAAGGCTTCTACTAGACCATTTTTATTTAATTAGTAGATCGTGGAGTACCTCTAATCTATGTATTGTATGACAAAGTTTTTGATCTCCAAGCTCTTAAAGGATGAACCGTTATTTGAGATGATTCAGTATAGAACATCGAAACCATGGATAATCTGATTCTTGAAGAACTGAAGAACATGATGTGCTATGAATTTCCATAATGAAACTACCTCTTCCCAATGGAGAATAAGTTCATAGTTGCCAAAAAAAATCTATGTCCTATTGAAGAAGGAGGTCTATAAGACCTACTACATCCATTCCCAAACACTTAATGGCCATAATGCGGTTGTTAGATGTAGCACATTCATAGGTTGGTGCACGAACACTCCATGCACCTAGCACTGGTGACACCTCTTAGCTATTTCCATGCAGCAACACATCACTACTTACTAAGAATATATGAGTATCTTGATTTTCATCTTCATCTTTGGCCCTGACTGATGAGCACCACATAGTCTGGCATGTACCTTTTTTACCACATTATGTGTTTCTATTCTGCTAAAAAAATTCAAACACTTCTGATAAAATGATCTTCTATACAAGATGTTGTCAATTAAGGCATATCGCATTGACTTCTTCTTGATCTGGTGTGCTATTGACTTATCCTCTAGCAACTTCCCAGTCTGTAAAAAATCAATTAATGGCATGCATCAATCCTCAATATCCTTGGTTACTACAACTCTCATTTATGAGCTTATGTAGGTTATCCATATTAATCTGTGATAGAGCCTGACATCCTTGTACTATGATGTCGATGGAGTCTTTTAGTGGACATGCCACTTTGTTAGCCAGCTTAACTAAAGCATTTGCATGGTCATTATCGTCTTGAGGACTTTTGTACTATGTCACATTTGAAATCAGTTCCAACTATTTCATCAAGTATCAGTGATACTCCTCTAATCTTGGCTTCAGAATCTTGTACTGCCGAATCACTTGCTGAATGTTGAGTTGTGAGTCACCGTAGATGATGATATCTGTTATATCCATCAATAACATCAAATCTAATTCATTTATCAAAACTTCATATTCTGATCCATTGATGATGTATGACTCTATCAGGTGGCAAGAGAACCTCACATCGCCTTGTCCGGTGTGATGAAAATCATACCTATTCCTACTTTACTAGGCATTACTGTTTGTAGTCCTTTGTCTTTCCTGGCTGACAAAGCTGCGTTGAAGTACATATCCCAATGTTGAGCATTGGGTTGTTCCACATGCAATATATGTTCATTGGGAAAGCCATCGTTGAGATGTGACCCAGCTGGTAGCGGGTGTTCTGCGAGAAAGTTTGGTAAAATCTATCCTTTGATGATGCGAAGGGTCATAAAGATTATATCAAATTGTAATAAAATTATTGAAAATCTAGCTAACCTACCAGAAAGTGTCAGACAAGTCATCAAATATTATAACATGTTAACCCTCAAAATTAGGTTGACCATATGAGAAAGCATATAATGTCTAAGCTTTTGAATGGTGAAATTCAAAGCTAGATAATGTTTCTCAATAGAGTGATACTTTTGCTCCACCGATATTAGACACTCACTTAACTAATAGAGTGTGTTTTCCTTACTATCATTATTGGTTTGGGCTAACAAAGCTTTGAGGGAGTCCTTTAAGGCTGCATTATAAAGTATCAATGATCGACCCAGAATAGAGGTTGCCAATACAAGAGGTTTCATTAGATATTGTTTAATATCTTTGAAGGCCTGCTGACATTTATCATCCCAAATGAATTTATCATCCTTTTTTATTAGAGTCAAAAAGGTCTAATATGTACTTTACAGATTAGATATAAAGCATCTCGGGTATGCCAATTTCCGTAGTTGTTTCAAGGTTATGGGAGGTGACATTTCCAATATAGCTTTAATCTTCTCTAGATCAATTTCAATCCCTCGATGATGAATAACAAATCCTAGAAGCTTCAAAGAAGTGACACTGAAAGCATACTTTAAGGGATTCATTATAAGACTATATTGTCATAATCGTTAAAAAATAATCCTCAAATCATACAAATGGTTATTCCTTTCTTTGCTCTTGATGGCCAAGTCATCCACACATCACTCAACTTGGTTGTGAATGAGTTCATAGAAGATCCTCATCATAGCTTGCTGGTAGGTTGCTCATGCATTCTTTAAGCTAAATGACATCACCGTGTAGTAGTAGATTCCAATCGAGCATCTGAAAGCAGTAAACATTGCTTCTTTAGCGCCATCTTGATCTGTTTATATCATGATGACCGATCCATGAAGGATAAAATCTTGTGTGACGATGCAATGCACAAAAACTCATCCTTTGAACATGCTTTGTTTAAGTCCATGAAGTCCACACACACTCAGATTTGCCCATTTTTCTACCTACTGGTACTACATTGGCTAACCATGTCGGATACTGCTCCTCTCTCACAACGTTAGCGGTAATTAATTTATTTACCTCAAAAGTAACTTGTTGTTCTATTTTAAGGTGCATTCTTCTGGGGGCTTTTCCTACTGTAGTTGTATTCTACTCCACTCCAAGACTGTGTACTACAACTTATGGAGACAATCCTAGCATCTAGTCAAAACTCCAAGAAAAGAAAGCATTGAAATCTGACAATAACTTGACCAAATCCATAAACTCTTCATCATTGAGCAGAGAATTTATAAAAAGTAGGTCGAAGCTGCTCCTCAGTCCCTAGATTAATTTCCTTTAACTCATCAACTGTTGTTCTGATTTCATTCTCAAATTATGGCAGAGCATTATCTATTAGAGAATTTTCAGAATCATCTTCAATATCGAGGTAATCCTCTTCCAACCTCATCAGTAACAACCATAAAAATTTTTGAATCATCAACAGTTCCTATCGTACTAAATCTGGAGTTGAAAGTTTGATCTTTAATGTTCTATTATTTCTCAAAAAGATGTAACTTATCTTTCAACATCTACCTTGGTACTCAACCTTGTTGAATCAACTTTTGAACACATGAAGAATAATACCCAATAGGTAATTCCATTAATTCATTAGAAACATCCTCTTTTAATTTTGCATGGGTTTCCAAATTAGGAAAAGGAGAAGCATGGTGAAACTTGATCGGTTTCATGCCAACACTCTGAATTTCCTTGACCTCCACACTCTCAACCTTATAGGGGTGAATCAGAGTTAAGGTCATGACCTGCACGTAGAGGTTGTTTTGATATTATATCGACTCATACTCACTCTTTTCTTCGCCTTTTAAGAAGATCTCGAACTGAGGCTTCTTCTAGTTTACTGTCATTGCGCCTTTCTTGGACTCATCTTCTTCAAAGCTTCCTTCCACGTTAATGCTGATAGGTGGATTCTTCCATTCAATAATCTCATTGGTTCTCCCATGTCTGCATCCCTGACCTTGATCTAGGATGATCTAGGATGTGTGGGCTAAAGGAACTTCCACTGATTTATTGCTAAGGAATGGTGGGAGATCATTGAATCAAATTAGAATGGTCCCTTTTCTGCTATCCTTTTGATTCTTCAATCTTATTGGATAAGAATTATCTAAAAAAGATGATATTCTTTGAGGGAGCATTGTAAGCGAAATCTTCATGGAGGCCTACTTTATGTATCAAGAATGGTTGCAGGTCTCCCATTACACAATTTTCATATCCTTCTTTGTAATATTTGATGCACTAGTGCGATGATGACAGCACCATATTATGCTCATGAATCCATGGTCAACCAAGAAAACCGTTGAATGAGATTTTTGCTTTGATGATATAGAACTTAGTGGTTGTTACTAGATCACCAACCATCATGAGTAGTGTTATCGATTCAAGTTCTATTTCTCCCTTCTGATTGAATCCTTTTGACATCATTTTATCAATGGTAAGTTCCTAAGCTTGATGTCCAAATATGCTAACGTTCATAGATTCATTAGGTTGAGCGATGCTTCTATATCTACTAATATTCTAAAAGAATAAATTAGTCTATGTTGATGGAAATGTAGAGTAGCCGGTTGTGTTTGATAGTACCAAGTAGCATGTCTTCATCAGTGAAGGCTACCTCAAGCAATTCCTTTAACGAACAAAATTCATCCAAGGATGTGCTAGCTAGTTGAGCTAAGCAGATTTCTGGATCAAGTAGAGCATTGATCAATGCTTCTCTCATCTCCCTTAACAGGATTAGAGCATTACAGATGCTTAACTTGGCTATCAACTTCCTAAGATGAGCTAGTAAATTATAATCCACTTTGTTTAAGCCTTTAATTTCCTTCTGAGCATGTGTTTCTTCCATCAACAGAGGTGGACCTTCTCAAGTAATTACTTGTTTTTGCTTTTCCATTTGATCCATTCTCGGGTGTAACACCTTCCCACTCTTCAATTTCACTTATATTATCTATTACATCCTTTGATTTAGATCTGGAGGTTCTTCTCCTAACGTCGTTGCTGAATCTTCTTGACTCTGAATCTAAAGGGTCTAAGTTGATTGCAATTAACATTCCTTTGCACTTAAGGACTGATCCTTTGCTTCTTGAACTTTGCCAATGTTGTCGATATTTTCTTCAATTTGTGAATCAAAACTGGGGTTAAGTTGGTTGTGGTTAGTTACATCATCACTAGAGATAGTCAAAACACAGTCAAAATCATAACCCTTATAATCATAAGGCCTCAAAGGGGTGTAGCGATAATCATCCAAAGCGAGTGATTTTAGGGATTTCAAACCTAAATCTGAGTCAACCAATCTAACAGAGGAAGCTCATACCATACCCTTCGCTCTTACAATCCTTGCTTCATCTACAATCTCCTTTTTCTTTGTCTCCTATTGCAGTGAATTCTCTAGCATGATCTTCAATATTGGTTTAGTAGGTTGCAGACTCTGAGCGGCAGCTTGCACTGAAGCAGTTTGAATCTGATCCAGTATCTTCTTAGAGGATCTGGTATCCTCATCTGCATACGAATCTGTCAGAGTAATTGACTTGACCAAAATCATATTTAGAGAAATTCAATTTCTTTTAAATATTTTTTTGAAATTTTTATATTCCAATTTTTGATGTTCCTCTCAAGCCATTCCTTGAAGCTAAAGAAACTTATTATAGTGTGTCCAAGTAATATGTTTTAGGGTTAATAGCTGGGTGATACTTCTTGTCAACCTCCTCTGGCTTCTTAGGCTCAAACAATATGAACTCAAGCTTCTTCATTAAGTTCTAGAACATCTTCACTACAACTGTATCCTTAAAGAAGTATACTCTGTTTAACTGGTCTACCATTGATGAACCCTAACATCCATCTGTCTTATACAGTCTCTGTTGAAATAAGTACTGTCTGGGCTGACAATACTATTGACCATACTGCTGCGGGGGCTGACTGTGCTGTGCTGGCTACTAGTAATCCTGACGAGACTGCTCAGTTTGAATCCTCATTGGCTGCTTGCTTTTATTGATCGCTGCAACTATCCCATACTTCTTTTTCAATGTTTTAATTGGTCTAGACTTTTTGAAAGTCTCCATGTATTTGACATCTTCTTGTAAGTAGCTAGCCTTGCCGAGTAACTTCTTAAATGAATTAATAGTGAGTCCCTTAAGCATGAAGGCTACTGAACCATGGATACTCTTAAGTAGGATCTCAATCATGTGCTTCTTTTGAACCCGAGGCTATAATTCAGGCTTAAGTTCTTTCATCTCAAAATGTAGTCCACCAAGGTCTCTTTCCAATATTCCTCTTTTGGAGTTCTTCACAAATGGAAGCGAGCGGTACTCTCGAGCCCAGACAAGACTTGACTGGTCATCCCCTTATAAGACTTGGGGCAATAGTTGTATCATCAGGATAGTGACAATGACACCGATATGATTTCTCAAATAGAATCTAGAGCGGTTGCAGGATGATGGTGCTTCTATTAGCTTCTAGCATTGTTGGGAAAGTCTACCCTTCTGTAGGAGCTCAATTTTCATCTACGACATTACTGCACATCCTATTCTCTTTAGGAGCTTAGCAATAGAAAAACCTTCTTTCTCGACTAACTTCTCAAAAATAGTACTGACTCGAGTGAGAGTTCTGGGCCTCTCCTTTCTCTCACCATGAATATAAAGTGGGGGTAATGCGGCAACAATCCCATGAATGCTTGACCCTACCCATAATTACACAGATATTTATGTTTCAGAATATGGCAAAATACTTGACCTAATTTATATTTAGCGGCTAGTGAGAACAAATGTAATGTTTTAAAATTCAGATTAATAGTTGTTGACCTCACTTTTGTTGAGGTCAAGTCTTTCTTGCTTAGAAGCCTATGATTAAGCCATAGAACTTTCTTGTTGACTAACCAAGAGGAATTTTGAAAAAACCCTACCCCCATTAAAAATTCTAAACATCTCTTTCTCTTTTTGGAGTTTCACATGTCTTGTTTTGCTCTCTAGCACTTGAAGGTTGGAACCAGCATGGGGGAGCTCAAGAGTACCCATATGATTGTCGACCTTAGGGTTAGCCTTGGGTGTTTTATTTTGTGGGTGGTCCCCAGCTCTTAGCCTTTGGTTAGGGTAGCTAAGACCAGCACATGAGGATCCTAGATAGGCTTCTAATACACTTAAAATATTTAGTGTTTTTATACACATTTTTATACCTATTTTTGAGATATTGTGCTTTAATGGAAGGTATTTGTGTGTTTTTTCTTCACATACAACTAAAAAGGTGAAAAAAGCAAAAGGAGTGAAAAAGAATAAAATATGGAGCAAAAATGAAAAAAATAGTGCAAAAGTATTTTGGCGCCTAAGTGCCAGATCTGGCGCTTAAGCGTCTGTGAAATAGAGAAGGCCACGCCTAAGCATCGGAGGCCTCTCGCTTAAGCACCAGTGATAGTTACTTGATGGGTTAAATCATTTTGACAAACTTTTAAGGGACATTTGAGGCACCTATTGGCTAAAGAGGGTGGTTATAACAATTAGAAAATAAAGTATGGTTAAAAGACTTGTGAAAGGAGGCATCCTTTGGAGAATACATCAAATTTGGACAGATTTTGAAGAGATACCAAGGTACCTCTTGGAAAACTATAAAAAGAGAGGCTTAGGACGTTTTGAGGGGCTGCTTTTAGTCTCTTCAAGTGTTCTTTTAGATTCTTATTTGTTGTGATTTCTGGGAGAGACTGTAAGAAGCCAATGTCTACCTTTATTTTAGTTTCAGTTTCTAGTTTTTGAGAGTTAAGAGTGTTGTAAGAAGAGAAGAGATTTGAAGGAACTTTAAGAGTTTGGTGGAGGATTTGAGATAAGTTTTTATCTTTTTATTACTACGTCTGGTTTTAAATGAGACTTCTTGTTGGTTTGACAATGATTTCTACTTTTAAACTAAAGTGTGGCTTTGTTTATTCCATGAATTCTGAGTAGTTTTCTTTATCTTTTTCCTTAAAATGATAAGTAAAAAAGTATTGGATGGAAGTTGTGGAGAGTATTGGTCTTTAATGTTGGAAGAAGTTGAAATGATTTGATTCCATGCACTTCATTTACTTCTTCATTTGGCCCATTGAGATGTTAAATTTATTGTGAGAACATGTAAGAACCGGGATGGCATTGTCTCAGTCAACAATTGGAAAGAATCACATGAGATTGTATGGATGAGAATGTAATTCAGATGATTGAGTGCAATTAAATAAGGAAATAATCTTTGAAGGGTGTAGAATTAGAGGACTTTAAAGTGATAGGTTAAAGTCCCCAACTTGGTTTAATTTTCTATATTTTGATACGCGATGTTAGCTTCCAGGTGGAGGGAATCGAGGGAACTCTACAGTGAGAGCTGGTATCTTCCCTGCCTAGCCGGTTTTCCAAACTATTCAAAATTTAAATTAGCCAATGTTTTTTATAGCATCTCTAGTAAGGGTCAAGAATAATAATGCTCCTATTTGGATTCCTATACTTATTATTGGTTCATGATAAAGAAAAACATATTTCATATTCAGTGCTTCTTATCTTATAAAAACTCAAGTTGTCTTTAGAAGTTGTTATTATATAGCATCTCTAGTAAGGTTAAAGAATAATATTGCTCATATTTGACACAACACAATCTTACATACTTTCACAACAGATTTCCTATACTTATTACTGATTTATGATAAAGAAAAATATATTTCATATTCAGTGCTTCTTATCTTACAAAAGCTCAAGTTATCTTTAGAAGTTGTTATTATATTGTCCAATTATAAAAAATACCAAATAAAATTGAACTTTAATTACTATGATAATATCTTTTGTTTAAATAATTGTCTTATTGAAATAGAACTTTGTTACTTAAAAGTGTATATTGTGAACAATCTCTATGGTTTCTACATTCGGGGCTTAATCAAAAAATCCTATATTACTTAATAACAATACGTATACTTGCATAGTATCCCAATATATATATATATATAAATATAAATTAAAAGTAGAATTCTTATTTTCTTCAGAATTAAGTTTTTGGTGTTGTTGACAAGTAGGAAAGAATAGTGAAGAACATAATCACATAAATTGTTATACTGTTGTATATAAACAGTCGAGATCAAGTTCTTGGCGCCATTGTTGGGGATTAAATTTAAGAAAAAATAAAAATTAGGATTGTAATTTAGATTTCAATTGAAGCTGGGATTTTAATTTTATTTAAAACAAAATTTTAATTTTTAGAAAGCCTTATTTAAACTTTAAGAATTTTTATAAGAATATTTTAGTGTCGTGTTTTTATATCAAGTATCTTATTTTTGTTTTATGTTAGTGTATGCATAGTTCAAGTTTTGAAGAACTAGTACCCTTTGATTTTGAATTAGAAAGAGCTGTTGAAAAAATTAGAAAAAGCAAAAGAATTAAAAATTTTGAAAAATCTAAAAAAATTACAAAAATGGCAGATTAAAATAATCAAAATGCTGAAATTCATCAAGAATTTAAACAATTAAGAGATTATGCTAACCCTACGGCAGATAGACTTCATTATAGTATTCAAAAACCTACTATAGTGGCTAATTCATTTGAGCTTAAACATGCTATTATCCAAACCGTATCAAATAATCAGTTTGGGGGATCACCTATTGAAGATCCAAATTTACATCTTACCAATTTCTTAGAATTGTGTGCTGCATTTAAATATGATGGTGTATCAGATAACGTCGTAAGACTTAGGTAATTTTCTTTCTCACTGAGGGATAAAGCTAAGATATGGTTACATTAATTTGCACATGGATCTATCAGAACTTGGAGTGATTTAGCACAAATATTCCTTGCTAAATATTTTCTACCATCAAAAACTGCAAAAAATAGAAATGATATTACATCTTTTAATCAGTTTGAAGGGGAATCTATTTATTAAGAATGAGAATAATTTAAGGAACTCTTAAGAAATTGTCCACACCATGTTATACTAGATTGGTTAACTATTCAAACTTTTTATAATGGATTAGCTGGGTCTCTTAGATCTATTATCGATGCAGGTTCTAGTGGTTCATTGATGTCAAAACCATTTAATGATTCTTATTCTTTAATTGAAGAAATGGTTACCAATAATTTTTAGTGGCCTTATGAGAGGGTAAATCTTAAGAAAGTAGCCAATATTCATGAATTTGAAGCATTTACTATTTTAGCAAATCAAGTTGCTGCAATTTCAAGGATGTTAGACTAATTTGGAATAAATTTTTCTCAACCAATTTCTTTATTATGCCAAATGGTAGATTCTCAAACATCATTAAAGACTTTTAATGCCATAAATAACAAGTCAAATAATCCAAATTCAAATTATTATAACCCATGTAGGAAGAACCATCCTAATTTTAACTGGAATAGTACTTTAGTTGGTAATAATAAATAATGGGGTAGCAACCAAGTAAACCTATTGAGAAGCTGGAACAACCAAGGGAATAATAAAATAGATCTACTTATCCTCCTAGTTTCAACAGCAATCCATAATTTAAGGATAAGAAGTTATCTATAGAATAAGTGGTGTTACAAATGGAAAATCAGTTACAAAGTCAAGGAGCTTCAATTAGAAATATTAATAATTAACTTGGAAAAATATCAAATTCATTAGTAATAGATCTCAAGGAACACTTCCTAGTAATACTGAAGTAAATCCAAAAGATCAGAATAAAGAGCAAGTAAAAGTTGTTCAACTTAGAAGCGTAAGAGAGTTGGAAGGTATGGTACTAAAGAAAATTGAAAAAGAGAGAGAAGAAATTAAAAGAATCAAAAAAGGATGCTTTGAAATATTTTGAAAGACCTATTTCTCCATTAAAAATTGAATTACAAATACCACCACCTCTATTTCCTCAGAGACATCTTCAGCAAAAGTTGGATAAGTAATTTCCAAAAATTTTGGAAATTTTTAAGGTGCTTACAATTAATATTCCATTTGTTGAAGCTTTAGAACAAATGCCAAGCTATGTGAAGTTTATGAAGGATATTCATAATAGAAAAAGAAAGTTTGAAGATAACTAGATTGTTGCACTTAGTGAGGAATGCAATGCTAGAATTTAGAAAAAGTTTCTTGAAAAGCTTAAAGATCCTGGTAGCTTTACAATTCCATGTGCAATAGGAGACAAATTTTATGGGAAAGCTTTATGTGATTTAGGTGCAAGCATTAACCTTATGCCATTATCAATATTTAAAAGATTGAGATTAGGAGTAATAACTCCAAATATTGTAACTCTGCAGTTAGCAGATAGATCAATAACATACCTCAAAGGAGTAATAGAATGTCCTAGTGAAAGTGGATCAATTTATCTTTCATTTTGATTTCATTGTGCTAGATATGTAGGAAGATAAAGAAATACCTACCATTTTGGGCAGACCTTTCCTAGCCATAGTAAGAGCAATGATAGATGTGAAAAAAAGGGAATTAACTATGCACGTCAATGATTAAATGGCTACTTTTAACATTTTAAGATCAATGAAGTATCCTACAAAAGGTAAAGATGATGAATGCTATAGAATGGATGTTATAAGATATTTGAGTGAATGCCATTTTAAAACAAATTATGAAGAAAAATCTAAAATTAAAGAATTGGAACACGATCAAGAAGAGGAATTAGATCAACTTGACGTTATTTATAAGGAAAATTCAAACTATGTTCGAGAAAGTTTTAAAATTTTGGACACAACAGAAAAAGATAAATCATTTTGTCTATCAATTGAAAAACCTCCAGAACTTGAGTAGAAATTACTTCCTGATCACTTAAAATATACTTTTTTAGGTGATTCGTCTACTTTACTAGTTATAATTTCTTCAAAATTAATGATGGAAGAAGAAGAGAGATTGATAAAAATTTTAAAAACTTTTAAGAAAACCTTTGGATGGACAATAGCTGATATTAAAGGAACCAGTCTTTCAATTTGTATGCATAGAGTTCCCACGGAAGAGAACTACAAATCGAGGGTTGATCCTCAAAGGAGATTGAATCTTATTATGAAAGAAGTTGTTAAGAAAGAAACTCTAAAGTGGTTAGACGATAGAATTATCTACCCTTTTTTAGATAGTGCATGGGTTAGTCCAATTCACTGTGTTCCTTAGAAAGGAGGAGTGACTGTTACTTTAAATGAACATAATGAGTTAGTACCTACTAGACAAGTTATAAGGTCCTGGATATGGATTGATTATAGAAAACTAAATCTCACCACTAGAAAAGATCATTTTCCATTACCCTTTTTAGATCAAATGCTGGATAGACTAGCTGCGCATAAATACTTTTGTTTTCTGGATGGATATACTAGTTATCACCAAATTCAAATAACTCTTGAGGATCAAGAGAAAATAATGATTATCTGTTTGTATGGTACATTTGCTTTTAGAATAATGCCCTTTGGTTTATGTAATCCCCCTGCTACATTTCAAAGATGCATGATGGCTATTTTTTGTGATTTAATTGAAAAATGGATTGAAGTCTTTATGGATGATTTTTCAGTGTTTGGAACTTCATTTGACTTATGTTTAAAAAATTTATCAAAAGTTCTTAAGCACTATGAAGAAACAAATTTAGTCCTTAATTGGGAAAAATGCCAATTTATGGTAGTAGAAGGAATTATATTAGGTCATCAAATATCAAAAAATGGTATGGAAGTAGATCCTGCTAAAATTCAAGGGATCGCTAATCAGGTCATCAAATATCAGAAAATGGTATGGAAGTAGATCTTGCTAAAATTCAAGTGATTGCTAATAGTCATCAAATATAAGAAAATTGTATGGAATTAGATCCTGCTAAAATTCAAGTGATCGCTAATTTACCTTATCCAACACAGATATCAGAAAATGGTATAGAAGTAGATCCTGCTAAAATTCAAGTGATCGCTAATTTATCTTATCCAACCAATGTAAGGGAAATTAGGAGTTTTTTAGGACATGCTGGATTCTACAGGCAATATCTTTAAGACTTCTAAAAAATTGCTAAGCCTTTATGCCATTTACTGCAAAAAGATGCAATTTTCAATTTTGATGAAGAGTGCCTAAATGCTTTTGAGTTATTAAGAGAAAAATTAGTCACTGCACCAATTATAGTTTCACCAGATTGAGGAAAATCTTTTGAACTAATGTGTGATGCTATTGAATATGCTATTATAGTTATTTTAGGACAAAGATATGATAAAATGTCCAAAGTAATTTACTATGGTAGCAAAACTCTTAATGAAGCCCAAATTAGTTATACAAGAACTAAAAAAAAGTTATTAAAAATAGCATATGCTTTTGATAAATCTAGATTATATTTAATTGGAAATCAATGTGTAGTGCATACAGATCATTTTGCTATTAAGTATTTAATCAAGAAGAAGGATGTTAAACCAAGACTTATCTTGCAAGAGCTTGATTTTATAATAGTAGATCAGAAGGAATTGAAAATCAAAGTGTTGATCATCTGTCCAGACTTGAATCTAAAAAACCACTCTGTTTTGAAAAAAAAATTAATAAAAATTTTCCTGATGAAAAACAGTTCAACATGAATAAGTGGCGTGTTTCATGTTATGCTGACATTGTGAACTTTCTTATTAGTGATATTATACCCTATGGAAAGACATACCAACAGAAGAGGAACTTTATATCTAAAACTAAGACTTATTTTTGGGATGACCCATTTTTAGATAAACAAGGGAAGGATCTTATTATTCGAAGATGTGTGTCTTTAGAAGAAACTTATAAAATTATCCAAAAGTGTCATAATTCTAATTTTTGGGGACATTTTTGTGTTGATAAAACAACATACAAAATTTTACATTCCAGATTTTATTGGCCTACTATCTTTAGTGATGTTAATGCTTATGTCAAAACTTGTGATAGATGTCAACGTGTAGGCAATATTTCTAGAAGAAATGAGATGCCCCTCAACTATATTTTGGAAGTTGAAATATTTGATGTTTGGGGATTAGATTTCATGGGACCATTTATACCATCTTTCAAAAATTTATATATTTTTGTTAGCATAACTATGTATCTAAATGGATTGAAGCTGTAGCTTTACCTTGATGTGATGCTCAAAGTGTTGCAAAATTTTTAAGAACTAATATATTTTATAGATTTGGTTTCCCGAGAGTGAACATACTGACGGGGGAAGTCATTTAAAAAATGTCATAATGGAGAAGTTATTAAAAAAATATCATATAAACAATAGAATTGTTACTGCTTATCATCCTCAAACAAGAAGTTTGGATAAATTATTCAATCGTGAAATTAAAAGAATTATGTAAAAATCTATGAATCCAACAAAAATGGATTGGTCAGTCAAGCTTGACTATGCTTTGTGGGCTTATAGGACTGCATACAGAACTCCTATATGAATGTCCCCATAAGCTAATATTTGAGAAAGCTTGTCATTTACCAGTTGAACTCAAGCTTAAAGTATATTGGGTGATTAAGGAGTTCAATTATAATATAAAGGATGCTGGTGAGAAAATGTTATTGCAATTAAATGAGCTTGAAGAGATAAGGAATGAATCTTACGAGTGCTAAAATTTACAAAGAAAAGATAAGAATATGGAATGATCGGAGGATTCTTATTAAAAATTTTTAGTCAGGGAAACAGGTTTTGCTATATAATGCAAGGTTAAAATTATTTCCAGGCAAACTTAAGTCTAGGTGGATGGGCACATTTGTTGTGATAAAAGTTTATACATATGGAGCTGTGAATACTAAAGATCCTAAATTTGAGAAAATATTTAAAGTGAATGATCATAGACTGAAACCCTATATTATAGGGGATCAACTGAAATCAAATGATCGTATGATGTTGGGTCAACCAGAAAAAGCAATGGTTACGTTGGGCTGACGACGTAAAACCAAGCGCTCTGTGCGTGGCAACCTATAGTTATCAGTGTGCTTTTGTTTTGAATGTTTTTTGTGTGTGATTAAGAAAAAATAGGGTAGTATTTTAAGAATATTATGTGTTAGTAATGATTTTAAGACTTTAATAAGTGACTTAGACATGTTAGAATGAGTATTTGGATGTTAAGTTGCCCGGTGTTAAATCAAGCACTGGCGCTTAAGCTCCAATATTCAGCGCATAAGCATGAATGATAAAAATCATGTGAAAATTTTGATTTCTAGAAGATTTAATCGTGAATTGGTTGACTTGAATGTGCCATGGCAGTTCTAGGATGTGTCTATGAGTTATAGAAAGGATTTTGGCCTATAAATAGAAGGATTTTACAAAGGATTTTCACCACAATTCAAATTCTAACCTTGAAAGTCTAAGAGAAAGAGAGATTTGGAGAAAATGTCATTAGGAGAGATGGATTTGAAGAAAAAGGACGAGGCAATGAATAAGAAATTCATTAGTCAGAGTGCACAAGAAACATATAATGATTTTTTAGCCATTAGTATTGAAGGAATAGCAAAAAAGATCAACAAAATTGAGGCTGGCGTGGCTTCAATTGAGGCAAAGGTAAATGAAGTTAATGCACATCTAGAGCATATTGGATGGCAATTGAAAATGCAATTTAGCCATACCAGTTATATAGAGGAAGCAGCTAAGACGATGTATCTTAAGAAGAAATGGATTGAAGAAGATTGTATCAGAGTTCATCACCACCGTCCATTTTATCAACTCTATATTCCAAATGCCTAAGGAGAGGCTAATGAGAGACAGAAATTTGTTCCAACAAATGAAGAATGAAATTAAGTTCTACGCTAAGATTTTCTTGTTAGGAGTTATTTTATGTGTTAGTGTTAGGTCTTACTTTTTATTGTTTATGTGATTATGTGTTTTATTGTGGAAGTTTGTTTAGTGTTTGTATTTATGAAATTTTCTCATCCAAGACTCTTTGGAATGAGAATTATGTGTTGTATGTTGTTTAAAATAATTCATGAATGAATGTAAGTGTTTGTTTGTGAAAAATTAATGTTATTCTTAGTTCAAATTGAATTAGTAATATTAGAGAATTTTGAGAGAGAGGAGAGTTAAATGGGAAGAAAGTAGTTATTGAAGTGTTATATAACCATTTAAGGGTGGTTTACTTAGGCTAATAGTGCATTTTACTTAAGATAAAAAATATCAAAAGTTGTGCACTGGCGCCTGAGCGCCACAATCCCGCGCTTAAGCACGAGGCAACCCGAGAGGCAGATGCCTAAGCACCAAATATCTGCGCTTAAGCTTCGGTTCACGAAAACTGGTTCACAAACGGTTAAAAGTGAAAAATAAACCCAAAAATTTCCATTTTCTCCCCTGTCATCATCTTCTTCCTCCGATATTTGTGATTTTGAGTTTAGGGTTAACCTTATTTTGGAGATTTCTTGGTGGATTCAAGCCAAATTTGCTAGATTTAGATTTCTTGAGGTAAGAGCTTCACTTCTATGTAGAAATTTTGGATTTTCACCATGTATTTTGAGTACATTTGGAGATACTAGAAAATCACTATTCATGGTGAAAATTGGAGAAAAATTTATGAAAATTACATAGAAATGGTAGTTTAAGCTTGTAGGAGTTGAGTTTAGTTGTTTAAACTTGATTCATGGATTTATTTTGGACTTTTTGAAAATATTAGAAATGGCACCAAGAATGAAGAGGAACAAGGGGAAGTGCCACTTTAATTCGAGTAAAATTGTGATTTCAAAAGCTTAAGATTGGTATAGTGATGCTCTACAATCACAAAAACTTATATAGGAGCGATGTTTTAAAAATTCGGGAGGACTTGTTTAGGATTTAATTGTTCGTTGACAGTGGGAACAATTCTATTGTTTTTCTGCTGTAGCGGTGGTTTCTCTAGTTTGGGAGTTTTATGCTAATTTTCCAGAGGCAGAAGAAGATTGAGTTATGGTCAGAGGAAAATCAGTACCATATTCACCAGAGGTAATTAACATGTTTTACCAGTTGCCCCCCGATACTTTGTGTTTTCATTTGAACTATAGTCCTACAAAGATGGAGTTGGATGAGATTATTTCATATTTGACTGTTGGAAGAGGACTTTGGAAGATTACAAATGAAAGGCAATTCAACTTTTCCACTTCAAAGTTAAATGACATCTTAAGGGCAAGGTTTTATTTTATTTCAGCTTGTCTACTGCCGACCAGTCATCTCAGTGAAGTTACTTGGAGAGACTACGTTAAATTATTGTATTCAGCACTTTAAGCCTATCAACATTGAGGCACTTATCTACAAGACTATCATCAGTTTTGCTACTGCTGCTACTACTGCAGGGTTGAGATTTGCTTCCTTAATCTTTTCTTTATGTGAGCAAGCATGAGTTAGATATGTCTGTTGGGAAGAAATTCTACAACCTCTAAATCCCATTACTAGTTTGAATGTGAAATCATATTTGCAACACTCTATTTTTTGCTGGAGAGGAGGATTTTCATAGAGTTATGGAATGATAACGTCTACTATTTCTATCTCTGGTGCTTCTACATCTAGACCATCTACCTCGAGACTATCTAAATCCAGAGATCAGTCTACTGAATCTCAAGATCAATTATTGAAAATGATGATGAATAATATTAATTTTAATGTAGATAAGGTACATAATTTAGAAAATTTTGAAGATCATATTATTTGATATGTCAAAAGACATAATGATTATGAGGAGAAATTTCACTGATATTTGGAGAGCCTCATTAGGGGTAACCAAGGAGTGGATTTCCATTCATATCCAAAATATCCTGATTATGAGCCTGCAACTTTTTGGGGACATGTTGCATATCGGGACTATGCAGGGGTCTAAAAAAAGAGAGGTTTTATGTCATAAAAGATAGACTCAGAATCCTAAGGATTGTTATTTAAACTAAAGAAAGGGTCTTGAATGAGCAGCCCACGAAGTCTGCTCCAAGTTCCTTGTTGTTGCAATAGTTCCGCAGTTCAAGGTTTTATAGCTTTGCAGTGTGTATGTCAAATTTTGTTGTTGTTTTGGGTTTTGTTTTGTTTTGGTTTTTAGTTTCGGCTTTGGTTTGCATGTCAAGTAAGGTAAATTGTGGATAAATAAAGGGTACTAAGAAAAAAAAACTTAGTCAAGTAAATATAGAGAGAATGTAGTACTTGGATAGTAGATCATAGAGTATCTCCAGTTTATCCCATGCCTTTTAAAGAAGTTGTTGATTTTGGTGCTTTTGAAGGCTGTGCCATTATTGGAAATTACACTGTGCGGTACACTGAAATGGTAGACGATGCCTTTGAATTACTAAAAGAAAATTAATCACTCCTCCAATAATAGTTTCACATGATTGGGAGAAACTGTTTGAGCTTATGTGTGATGTTAGTGATTATGCAATTGCGGATGTATTAGGGCAAAAATGTGACATAATTTTTTAAACCATACATTATGCAAGTAGAACTCTGAATGAAGCTCAAATTAATTATTCTACTATTGAGAAAGAGTTATTAGCAAATGTATGTGCTTCTAATAAGTTCAGATCATATCTCATTGAAGTGGTTATGCCAATCTCTTTTATTTTTGTCCAGTTTATTCTTCAAAATCTGTACCAGAGTTTAATTGAAGGCCTCAACCAAGCCATTTTCCCTGGGATAGTAGATCGTAGAGTATCTCCAGTTTATCCCATGCCTTTTGACGAAGTTGTTAATTTTGGTGTTTTTGAAGGTTGTCCCATTATCGGAAATTACTCTGCACGGTACACTGAAACGATAGACGATGCCATTGAATTACTAAAAGAAAAATAATCACTGCTCCAATAATAGTTTCACCTGATTGGAAGAAACTATTTGAGCTTATGTGTGATGTTAATTATTATGCAATTGGGGATGTATTAGGGCAAAAATGTCACATAGTTTTTTAAACCATTCATTATGCAAGTAGAACTCTGAATGAATCTCAAATTAATTATTTCACTATTGAGAAAGAGTTATTAGCAATTTTAAATGCTTCTAATAAGTTAAGATCATATCTCATTGAAGTGGTTATGCCAATCTCTTTTATTTTTGTCCAGTTTATTCTTCAAAATCTGTACCAGAGTTTAATTGAAGGCCTCAACCAAGCCATTTTCCCTGGGATAGTAGATCGTAGAGTATCTCCAGTTTATCCCATGCCTTTTGACGAAGTTGTTAATTTTGGTGTTTTTGAAGGTTGTCCCATTATCGGAAATTACTCTGCACGGTACACTGAAACGATAGACGATGCCATTGAATTACTAAAAGAAAAATAATCACTGCTCCAATAATAGTTTCACCTGATTGGAAGAAACTATTTGAGCTTATGTGTGATGTTAATTATTATGCAATTGGGGATGTATTAGGGCAAAAATGTGACATAGTTTTTTAAACCATTCATTATGCAAGTAGAAATCTGAATGAAGCTCAAATTAATTATTTCACTATTGAGAAAGAGTTATTAACAATTTTTAATGCTTCTAATAAGTTAAGATCATATCTCATTGAAGTGGTTGATATTGCGCGACCACCATATAATTTGATGGGAAAGACGTGGGAGGAAGTGATCGAGGGTTTGGATGTGGAGAAGATTGTTGAGGAGGTCTCCAGAGGAAAAGCGCGTGCAGCGACGAGGAATGCGGGGACGGAGGTGAGAAATTACTTTGCAAATGGGGATTTTGCCGTCTTTTGATTTAGTTGTTATGGAAGGCTAATATTACTAATAAGTAACTATTTTTTTACGACTTTTGATCCAAATATTGGGAATTTATGAGAAAAATAGATTTCTAATTGTTCAATCTTGAAGTTTAAGATAAATAAAAGAAAAATTACCATTATATTCGTCTAATTTTATTTTAAACACCCCTTTCTTCTCAAACATGGGCAAGGTGGCCATGCATGTTTAGAAATTGATTGGATGTCATGAAAATACATGGGGATTGAATAGTAGGTATGCAAATCTTCATAACATTTTTATATGATTTTCTTAATATCAATAGTGGAGATACTCATTGAGTTCTGTTTTGAAACATGGGACATCTGTAATTAAACATGCAAGCCGGCACGGAAAAAATGATGATTATGTAGATTATGCAATTGGTATGCAGAATGAGGTTAGCATGCATGAAAATGCTGAAGGTAACGAGGGTTTTGTGAAGATGGGCATTCCTAGCGATGCAACATAGAGGAGGAGGACTAAGGTTGTTTTAAATTTGTAATACTTTGAAGTACTGTATTGTGTGAACTCGCTACTGTTGTATTTTTTGTTGTTATTGTTGATCTTTCACTGTGTTCAGGTGTTATGTTTAATTGTTAATGTAATAGTTGTGTTTTGTGTTTTATTTTTAGTATTGTGATTAGATTTTGTGGTAGTAGTTGTGTGAAGTAAGATGTGTAGTGTGCTTTAGTTAGTTGGTAATGCACTTATTTCTGAGTATTAGGAAAGTTAAAAATCTTACTAGCTTTTGTTTTAATTTTAATTTAAAAAATTGCTACCCTGTCTTTTCTTTTATATTAGTGTGTTTGATTTTATGTTGAGATGGTGAAGTCAAAGTTAGTGTGTTTGTTTGCTTATATGTTGTTACCAACTACTTAGAAGTCTTATGAACCTCTAAGTGTTAAATTAAGACTAAAATGGTAAAAATTTGAAAAAAATAATTTTACTCCTATTTTAAATTTTTGTAATTGTATCTATAGGATGTAAAAATTCTTGTAAGCATGTTATTTTAATTTTCATTCATGCTTATATATATCTGATGCTAAAATGCTAAATCTTGTTAAAAATTTAAGTTTGGGGGGAATGAAAATATTTTCAAAACTTGAATTTTATTTGTTCTCAAATATGCTAAAGTGAATTTGATTTGAAAAGAAAAATGATCATGTATATGAAGTTATATTAAGGAAGTAAAATTTTAATTATATAAAAGAGTAAGAAAAATTAATTAAAATTTTTTAAGTGATATAGAAAAATTTAATGTTAAAAGTTCATGAATGTAGAAATGATAAATATTCTGTAAGTATCTTTATTAGTAGATATTGTATTTTTGAAATGTGGAAGGATCAGACTTTTATTTTTGAAACTTAAATTTTTTTTATTAAAAATAATTTTCATGAGATATTATTATGTTTTTAAGTAAAAGAAAAATATCAATTCTTTACTTTATGAAGGGAGGAGTGGAATTCAAAATTATTAAATGTCTATCCAGATATAGTAATCCCTGCCTTAAAAAAAAAGAAAAAGAAAAAGAAAAATAGAAGAAAAAGAAAAATAAAAAGGAAAAGGAAAGAAAAAGAAAAAGAAAAGAAAAAGAAAAGATAAGGGAGGAGAAGCTTGAGGATTAGTGCCTAATCAAAAATTGGTTCCACATCTGATCTTTTTAAAGTATAAGACTTGAGAAACATTTAAGCTTAAGGATATAATATAGTAAGTAAAATTATACTTAATAAAAATTTTTAAGTGAAGGAAATAAAATGTCCAAGTTCTATATTTGAAAAATCCACAAGTATTTCAGAATTAGATAGGAACTCATATTTTTTATACTTCTTTACTTTAAAGATTTCTAAAGTTTAAGTTGGTCTCATTCACTAATTTTTTTTCTAAATTAGACTACTATATTTCTAAAATAATATTTTATAACCTTTTAAAGAAACTCATATACATAATCATACTTATTTAGTTTTTAAAGATTGAAGTGTTACTTGAGGACAAGTAACTCTTGACCTCACTTTTGGTTGAGGTTTAGTTTTTCCTCTTTATTAGCCTAAGGTCTAGCCATAGGACTTTCCTATTGACTATTCTTAGAAAACTAGACAAGGAACTTCACCACTAGAAATTCCAAACTCTTCTCTACTCAACTTGAAATTCCACATGTTGGTCTCAACCTCTAAGGTCTAGCCATAGGACTTTCCTGTTGACTATTCCTAGAAAACTAGAAAAGGAACCCTCACCAAGGTCTAGCCATAGGACTTTCTTATTGACTATTCTTAGAAAACTAGACAAGGAACCCTCACCATTCCCAAACTCTTCTCTACTCAACTTGAAGTTCCACATATTGGTCCTAACCTCTACCACTTAGTAGGCTTCTTCTCTACTCAACTTGAAGTTCCACATGTTGGTCTCAACCTCTAAATACTTAGTAGGTGTCAAATATTGGTCCTAACCTCCTAGCACTTAGTAGATGGGTTCATTGTGGGGAAACTCAAGATGAGTCACCCTTAGGACTGCTGGACTTTAGGGTTGAATTCTACCCTCTTCTCTACTCAACTTGAAGTTCCACATATTGGTCCTAACCTCTAGCACTTAGTAGGTGGGTCACTATGGGGGAGCTCAAGGTGAGTTCCCATAGGACTGCTTGCCCTTAGGGTTGACTCTGGGTGTTGATCTAGAGCTAAGGCAAGAAACTCAAGATGAGTCCCCTTAGGACTGCTGGACCTTAGGATTGACCCTGGGTGTTGGTCAAGGGCTTAAGACACTTGCTTGCAATCACTTGTACTCACAATCACTCATTGTTCTAAACCCATAACTTCTAAACTTTGGTCCCTTAATACTTTTGGGAGACTCCTGTAGGTGGTTCCCTAAACCCACTAGCCCTAGGCTAGGGTTTATCTAAGAACACTACATAGAGGACCCAAAATGGGGTTTCCATTGGTCCATGGCTTATTGATAGTAGTTGGCACTCCAACTCTACCAAGATACCCAACCTACCATTGTGCCCCTAAATTCCCCCAAATTACCTAGATACCCTTGGGACCCTAAATTTGGCCAAAATCTCCAAATCTAGCCAAAATATCCAACTTGATTCAAAAATCATTTCAAACAACTTGAAAACACCCAAACTACCCAAAATCCCCAAATTGGCGAAATTACCAAAATACCACCCTTTGGCCCAAAATCCCAAAAATTTCAAAAAATCCCAAAAAATACCAAAATCTCCCAAATATTTCCAATTTCATTTTCCTCAACTACTGCATGACCCAATTTGGTCAATTTGACCATCTTTGATGAAAACCCCCAAATTGCCCTTTAAAGGCCCACATTTTCCCCAAATCACCTCAAATGTTCATCAAATTGGTCCCAACTTACCTCAATTTCAATTCAAAACTAAAATTCACTCTTCATATGACCAATGAAGACCAAATTCAAGCCCAATTGGTCCATGATTTGAACCCAATTTTGATTTAGATCAAAATCACCAATTTTGGCCCCATGACTTGGTTTCACCAAATTGAACCCATAGCCCACTCAATTAACCACAATTTGTGTTGAAAAATATTCATAACATTCCTACACATTAAATTTGGCCTTGAATTGTCCTTGGTAAGACCTCAATTTTATTTGATTTCAACCTAAGTCCAAGAGTCCCAAATTGACCATGTCCTCAAATTTCACAAAATTAAGGGCCTTAACCCCAAAATTTCCACTCCATGCCTTCATTAAAAATCTTCACAACACCTACCTTGATCATGTGGACCATTCAATTTGGACTTAGCCCAAGCCTAGCCCAATCTAGACCCATGTCTAGCTCAATATGCCCAAATTGACCAAATCCCAAAAAATCCCTCAAATTGACCTACCAATTGAACTCAAAATCACTTCAACCCTTCACTAAAAATCTTCATAACAATCATCTACACAACTTTGATCAATAAATTGGGTCATTTTACATGGCTAACTTAGCCCAAACTGAAACTTTGATCTCTTAAACCCACATTGAACCTATGCATTAAAGATGGCCTAACTACCCCAAGTCGCCAATTAGCTCCACCACAACCATTGGTTAGACTCTAAGACTGAGCCAAAACCCATCTAACCACATAAACTAAACCATGGACCGAAGGTCCCCCAAATTAAGGGATCTTATTTCCATAAATGCTCATGTTTAAGATACCCTTATCAAAACTAAGCCTCATTGCATTAAATTGTTGTGACATATTCCCCTGGGTTCCCTGCGCTCCTAGCCACCTCCCTCTGGCCGGTCAGCCAGCCTAGTGGCCAAAAAATGGCCAAACAGAGAGCCACCCCCATGAAACTTCACCTAAATCAAGCCTAGAGGCCAGCTCATCCAAATCAAATTGTAGAGCTCCTCTGTCTCCCACCTAAGCACCATAATGCCCCTAAACATATGCCCTGAGAGCCACCCCATGGCCATTTTTATAAATACTCACCTCCACGGTCATGGGAGGTGTGCTAAGATTTTCCCAGAGAGAGCTTCCCAAATCACTCACAGAGCTTCTTTGAGATCTTCACAGCCCATTCCAATCACTCCACTGTCATGATCCCCCCTGTGTAACCCTAATTTTGAGCTTGAAAATTAGGGCAGAAATAGGACATCCCTGAAAACTCTACCAAACTTCAATTACTTGTGTGCACACCTTCACAACAGCAAGAGAAGACAAAGCCCCATCAAATTACCCCCTGAAATAGCCTCCACCATAGCACTAGACCAACACCTGAAATCGAGCTTGCTCGAATTCATACCTAAGCCTTACACCACAGCAAGAGGCTTAATCCCTAGCCTCCTTGGACCCCAACGAACGTGCCAAGACCCTTTGATTGAAGCCTCACTTCTCAAAGCCAAGGTATAAAACTTCTCTTATTCCCGAGCCTATTTGAACTCTCCATTTCTTTTGAGTTGATTTCATGGCTTGATCACCTTATGGATGTGTTCGTTTAGTCTAGACGAGCATTTTAAAAAAAAAATTCACTTAATTTGGTTAATAAATGAGAGAGATCTTAAGGCTAGAAGATGGACGGTCTTTGGGCTAGGCCATCGGGGGCGATGACGGAGCGCCATTCGATCGCACGTGTATCGAGTGAACGGTCGAGATCAAGTCGGACAATGCTTTGGAACATAAACTGCGGGTCGAGTCAGCGCTGAGGTGGATGGCAGCATCGAGTGGGAGCGTGCCGTGTGGAGCTTCAGAGCCGCCGTAGGTTGAGGTGGCGTCGCGCATTTAAATAGATAAATAGGGATTTAATTAATTCAGAAAATGATCCTTAACTTTAAAAATTCATACCTTGGTGTATAAAAATCACAAAAATAAAATAAAAATACCCTATTGCTTAGTGAATAGAGGAGAATAATGTGAAAATAAATTTAAGTCCATATAGTTCATATTTATTTTTAATTAATTAAATACTGATTTGAATGTTTTGATTCTCCATACATATTGGCATTTCACCATGGCTTAAAATTTTAACATGTTTTAGCCTGTGTCAAAAGGGACATTCTCTGATTTTTCCAAAGTCAGAGGAAACCTTTAGACATAGAACCATATTTTTCAAGTTTATGTGCATCATTTGCTTAAGATAATCATGGAAATTAACATGTTGACTAGAAAATTCTAAAAAAATTTTGGAAGGTCCACCATGACCAAAGGAGCTTTTGGAAATAATTTCATGGGTCAAGTCATTTAAAATGTACTTTATTTTTACAAACCCTAAATGGCTAAGATAATTAATTTTGAAAGATATAAACATTTAAATAACTGGATTTTTGATCTCCACTATTATTTAGATCCAGAGAACTCACCATAAAAATTTCAAAGTATTTTGAGTTCATTTGATAGCTTAAGNCACTATTATTTAGATCCAGAGAACTCACCATAAAAATTTCAAAGTATTTTGAGTTCATTTGATAGCTTAAGTTGATTTTTAAAGATAAACATCACTTTTGGCACTTAAATGATTTTCTTAAAAAAAATCAAAATATAACTCAAAAATTGATAAAAACTTAATTTTTTGAGTTTTCTGTGATCAGGGGTATTTTCTAAAAATAAAATGATATTTAAAATAAAAATTNTTTTTTTGAGTTTTCTGTGATCAGGGGTATTTTCTAAAAATAAAATGATATTTAAAATAAAAATTTGATTTTTAGCCCATTTTAAATATTAAAAAAATTAAAAATCCCTAAAAATCACAAAAATAATAAAACTCATGAAAATATTCTAAATTGCTTCCTAATCACTTAGAAACAATTAGAATATTTTTTCTGATTTTCTAAATAAAGATATTGAATTTCAAAGCTTAGAAATAATTTTTAAAAGGCTAAAAATGAGTTTTCACTAAAAATAATTCCAATAAATCAAATAAAATTTACAAAAATATAAAATCTTCTTCTCTGAGTTTTTTGACCTTTAGGAGACTTTTTAAAAATACAAAACTTAGTTTTCCCCTTTTGAAATATTTTATATTTAATAAATACCTCATAATTTAAAATAATTCGTAAAATTCAAATAAAATTCAAAAAATCATGAAATTTGGTCAAAAGGCTTCTCTAGTCTAGGTCTAACTCCCATAAAAATTTCAAGGAACTAGGATTTACCTTGGTCAATTTAGGAATTTTCTTTGAAAAATCCTATTTTTGCATGAAAATAATTATATAAAATAAATTAAAATCTGTAAAAATCACATTTTCTCCTCTGATGTTTTAATTGACCCATGAATGAGGTAGGATAAAAACTTCAAAGTCATTGTCGCATTTTCTCCTTTGATGTCTCAATTTAGCCATGAGTAAGGAAGGATAAAAATGCCAAAGTCATTTGGATTAAATTTGACAAATTATGAAGTGTTAGAGCCTTAGGGGCAAACGTGTAATTTTGGAAATTTAGCCTTAATTAACATTTAGGCTTAATTCAAGGAGGGAAATGGGTAAGCTCTGATCTTAATTTGGATTTTTCAAACACAAGGGGGTTCATTGGTAGAACCCAATCTCACTTTCTTAGTTGAAAAAGATAAATTAATAAATTTCTAAAATAATAAAATTTGAAAGTTTATTAAAATAAAATGAACCCAGGACTTAGGGGTATGAATTTTGAAGTCAATAATTCATCCATTTAACACCCCTATTTGATTTTCAAATAAAATTCAAATCATGAATCCACCTAAGGCTTAACCTTTTCAAAATTAATTAAGACACTCACCTAGGTCTTATGGGCTTAGTAGTGACTTAGGCTAAATCAAGTTTCATTTAAATGAAGATTAGAAAAGTAAATATCATTGAAAATTAGAACATCTTTCAAACACTACAAGCTCAAGTCGAAATTTGGTTGAGTGTTCCAACAGCACTAACTTGCCCTTTAAAGTTCTTCACCCACATAATTCTTAAATTGAATCACAAGTGATAATTACCCTATTCTTAAGGATAATTAAGACATCAATGTTCACTGAGCATTAGGGTGTTCTTAGGATGAATTATTAAGCAATATAATAAGTTTAAAAGAACTCAAGATTTTCTACCAGGCAGCGAGAGAGTAGCACGGACCTGCTCCTTTCTCTAGATCTGTTGGATACCTCGGAGATCTAGTAAACTTAATATGTTTTGCTTAACAAAATCATACTTAATTAAACTCCTAAGGACCCACCAAGATGAAAACTACCAAAATTTTACTTCCCTGCCTCATATAAACTGTCTTAACATGCCTTTTGAGTTTCAGGTGGTGGAACGAGAAGACTCGTCAGGTATGCTTTTACAGTTTTCAGCATTATCTTTTGTTGTACTTTCATATTGTGCTTTTATACCTGCAAACTTCATGCTAAACAACAATGTCACCCTGCATGAAAACTGAAACTATCAGGATAGCTACAAAACCAAAATTAAAACCAAAACTAAAATCAATCAAGATAAAATCCACTGCTACAACATTCAAAATATAAAACAACTCAAAATTTAATCACAAACATCACACAAAACTACAATTGCAACTAAATTAAAATGTCTCAATTGGATGATCGGGAATCCCACGGAGGAGGTAACCTATGGTTGCTAACGAGGCTTCTCACAGTTTAAATGAAATTATGGAACTTATTAAGTTGATTTTAGTAAGTTCATTTGGATTAAGTGAATGTAATAGAAAATAGTGGTGCCGGAATGAAGGAACCGTAGGATCCTAACCGGTGTCGCTCTAATCAACTTTAACATGCCCTCATAAAATTTAAAGAACTTCAACCTTAGGGCCACCTGATTTAGCATCGTAACTTGACACACTAGAAAACTCAAACTCATCAGGCAGGGAGCTTGGAGCTAACGTGGTGGGCAGTACGACCATCTTCAATAACAAAACCTGTCTTTCTCAGCTAAACCAATCTTCCTTCCTTAGATATAAACAACAAAGCTATAGGGCTTCGAGGTTTCTTGCTTATGCAACGTAAATCCTCACCTTATCTTTAAGCCTTTATATAACCCTGCTATACAATATAAGCCCTAACTCATCTTAGGATTCTGAGGTTGTTGTCCGTCACGACCTAAATCCTCAAATCTTCCAGGATATTTATGTGATCGTTTCACACAAATGTAAGCCCTAAATAATAAAATTGGCAGGATGAAACACTTAAATTTTTCTCCTCTAAATTTAAGCCAAACATTAGGATAGCTTTGGTCATTTAAGATATAATTAACTATAGGGGCTTGCCCTTATAGGAAGCATGTCCAAACCTAGCTTAATATAAACCCATTCTTTATATTATATAGAGGAGCTTGTCGGCAAATATAAAGGTTTCACAGACCAAAAGGACATCATATATTCCTTAGTTTTTTTGATCGAGCCTCATCCTCAAGTCTTGTATTTATCCATCTGGATAGATACAGGATTTGAGGTACAACAATCTTTCATTTAAACTATGAAAAATATGGGGTCAGTTTGATTTCATAGTTTTCTAAACATCAATGTCCCTCCGAAGCGGGTGATGGAATTTTTATTTTGGTAACCGACAGCTTCTTACGGACAACTCCCCCACAACAAAAAATAGTGCCGAAAGTAACATTTTAACTTTAGGAGATTTTGAAAAACCTAAAACATATAGTATTTTTATACACATTTTTATACCTATTTTTTGAGATATTACGCTTTAATGGAAGGTATTTGTGTGTTTTTTCTTCAAGTACAACTAAAAAGGTGAAAAATGGTAAAAGGAGAGAAAAGGGATCAAATATGGAGCAAAAATGAAAAAATGGTGCAAAAGTATTTTGGCGCCTAAGCTCTAGATCCGGTGCTTAAGTGCACATGAAACAGAGAAGGCCATGCCTAAGGGCTAGAGGCCTCGCGCTTTAGCGCCAGTGACAGTTACTTGACGAGTGAATTCATTTTGACAAATTTTGAAGGGACATTTGAGGTACCCATTGGCTAAAGAGGGTGATTATAACTACTAGAAACGAAAATATGGTTAAAAGACTTGTGAAAGGAGGCATCCTTTGGAGAATACATCAAATTTGGACACATTTTGAAGAGATACCAAGGTACCTCTTGGAAAACTATAAAAAGAGAGGCTTGGGACTTTTTGAGGGCTTGCTTCTAGTATCTTCAAGCGTTTCTTTTAGATTCTTCTTTGCTGTGATTTCTGTGAGAGACTGTAAGACGCCAATATCTACCTTTATTTTGGTTTCAGTTTCTAGTTTTTCAGAGTTAAGTGTGTTGTAAGAAGAGACAAAATTCAAAGGAACCTCAAGAGTTTGGTGAAGGATTTGAGATAAGTTTCTATATNAGTGTTGTAAGAAGAGACAAAATTCAAAGGAACCTCAAGAGTTTGGTGAAGGATTTGAGATAAGTTTCTATATTTTTGTTACAACATTTTGTTTTAATTGAGAATTCTTGTTGGTTTGACAATAATTTCTATTTTTAAACTAAAGTGTGGTTTTATTTTCTCTATGAATTCTGAGTAATTTTTTAATCATTTTCCTTAAAATGATAAGTAAATAAAGTATTGGATGGAAGTTTTGGAGAGCTTTGATCTTTAATGTTGGA
>JXCR01041063.1:52545-62608 GCA_002079205.1 Phalaenopsis hybrid cultivar
TATATATATTGACGGAAAAGAACAACTCGTGGCTCCCTACGTGTTAATATTAAATGTGGTTACAAAAAGAGGGAAGGAAAAAGGATCCCCACTAAAAGAAAAAAGAAATACATAAAGTCTTAGGGGTTCTTCTTTCCACATTATAAATCCACACAACAAAGAAAGAAGAGGAAAATAATAAGGTATAGGATACCCAAAAATACATGTAAACCAACAAAAAGTATACAAATCAAAAAAATTATACCCAATATTGACATGTACAAAGAAACGCAAAACAGCTGCGAGAGAGGCAAAGCCAAAAATTCCTCATACAAAGTAGCTGGATTCAAAACAGAGAGAGGCAACGTGCTGAAAGTCAAAAAAAATTTATATCTACATACAATGACCACCTGATAAAAGGAGTTGCACACAATAGAAATTACAATATGGTTTTGATGATTGAGCGATAAAGCAAACCAAGGCATCCCCTTCTCAAAATCAGTGAAAGTAAAACCAAGGCGTCCCCAATTTAAAACCTGTGAAAATGAAATGGAACAACAATTGCGCTCAAGTGTCCAAATAACCAATGCTATGAAAATAATAAACTTGGAGCCATGAACTTCGCAAATTTGCAAAAGGGCCTCTAATATTAGATTCAATCTCAAAGATGCAAAGATCATTGTAGAAATAGTAGGAAAAGAGCCACGTTACTCCAAAAATAAAATAGAAGAATCTTCTTGCATAATATGACATAACAACCAAAGTATCTTTCAACAAATGTGTAGAGAGTTGTAAACTCAAACCAAAACATTTCAAAATTGGTTCAAGCAAACCATACTACTGAGCAGCGACCCTTTTAATTAGGAGGATCTTCCCATACTCATGGACAAAGTAATCACCACAATCCTCCTCAACTGAAACAATGAAACAATGCAGAAAAAAGTAAAAGGAACCCGTTATTGCAGAGAAAATGAGGCTCAAGAGAGACAGAAGAATAGACTTAATCTAATGCAATGTAGGAGAAAATGGAAATGGAAAAGCAGCCAAAGTAGTCTGCCCCAACAATTCATGTGAGGAGGCACAAAACAAAAGCTAGGCCATTTCATATTTTTCATAACAAGATCATAAAGCCCTCCATCATCAGCTAACACTAAGTACTTATCTCGGGTGTAACTAAATACCCAACCCATACTCATAATTGTATTCCTACAACAATGAAGATAAGCATTAAGGCACCAAGAAACTAGTTTAAATACCCAACACAAAGCCCTCCTACCACCAGTTCTGTAGTAGAAGAAGAGTTCACTGTTAAAGCTGTGGACATGGGACAAAGAAAAAGAGAGAGTTAAGTATTGAAAATTGCTCAAAACAATTAGAACATCAATGGAAGTCTCATCAACAACCTCCTAAACCCAAATAAATCAACCCTTCATCATAATAACATGAGGCATAGTAGAGAAATTATAGAAGAATGTTGGGAGCCTCAAGGAGATCACTTTGTATAAGAGTATTGAGAAAGAAGGGAGCTGCATCACCAACTAGTACATTATTAAGCCCAATTTTGGTAAGTCAATCCGTGGGGATGTTGCCTTCCCGATGAATAAAGCTATAATGCAAAGTAAATTGATTTATATCTACAAATTTCAAGACACGCTTCATCAATGTGTTAATATGCCAAGCAGGAGCCACATTACCTGTTAAAGTTTTAAATAAACTTTTAGAATCAGTCTCCAAGATTAACATAAAGAGATTAAGAGAGACTGCCACTTGCAAGGCTGCTAGTACAGCCCTAGTCTCGACTTCTAATGGGGAGGAGGCAATACAAGGGAGGCAAAAAAAGCCAAACATTTCCCATTGATGTCCCAAAAAATACCACCCATACAAGCAACATTAATATTATAACTTCCATCAATGTTAACTTTAGTCCAACCACGGGAGGGACGTGACCAACAAATTAAAGTTAGTCTCCTTCCATTCCAGATAGAGAGGGTACTGCTAGAGGCACTAACTGCTATCTGTACTTTAAAATAGTGAGACAAAATAAAAGAAATAGTTGTAAAAGATGTATGTCCAGAAGTCAAATACTTATGGCTATTTCTAGCCATCTAAATAAACCACAAAGTGGTCATAGGAAAATGTAGCAATTTGTTGTGAAAAAAACCAATGTCCTTCCAAGTGTAAAAAATACTTTCCAAGCTTAAAGAAGTAGGCCAAGTGATACCAAAAAAAGCTCCCAACCATACCAATCAAACAAAATGACTAGCAAAAAACATTTGTTGAGGGGACTCAGCCTGCTTCTTACATATATAACAAAATGAAGCCATCCTTAGCCCTTTCAATTTCAAAATATCATCCAGAGGTAGTAAGGTTTTTTAAAATCTTCAATGAAAGAAAATAATAGACAGGGAGAGTTATTGATGCCATATATAAGGGCTCCACTTCCATTTTTGAGCTTTGTAAGTATGAGATTATAATATTTTGGTAATAGATGTATATGGATTAAATTTACACATAGCAAAATCTCTAGTACCAGTAGAAATAGGGTTTCTGGCAATAGAGATGGCATCCTCCTCAACCTAAGGAATAAGCCTAGGCAAATTTCAAGTACCATTCAACCAAAAATCAGAAACAGTGAGATTTATGTCAACGAGAGAATGAGGTGAATTTGTGAGATTAGAATTGCCCCAATGATCATGCCAAAATGAAATTTTACCATCCCCCACTTCCCAAAATATGAACTGGGAAGCCACAGATCTAGCAAGAGTAATTGCTTTCCAAATTTTAGAATCCCCAATCTTCCAAGTAGTCGTAGAGGGATGTATAGAAGAACGACATTTATGAAGCATAAATTGAGCGTAAAGAGACTCCCCAACATGAAATTTGAACCAAAGCTTGCACATATTTATATCAATAATTTGTTGCAAAGTCTTAACACCAAGACCCGTAGAGGCAAGAGGTGTGCTAATATGATGCCAATTAGTCCAGATTTTAGTAGAATGAGAACCACTCCAAAGGAATTTATTGAAAAGTGTTTCAAGTTGTTTCTAGGTACTCTTCTTAGTTTTAAGAACTTTCACAGCATATAGAGGTAGAGTAAAAAGTACACTTTTCAGCAATGTGAGCTTGCTAACATTAAACAAAAATTTATTTCTCCAATCATTAATCATGGATTTTACTTTTTCAATAATCTCATCTATTTGAACTTGCTTTCTTCTTCCCATAAGAATGTTCACCCCAAGATATTTGAGGGGTAAATTGGCAATCTTAATCTTGGTAAAATTGGAAGCCCAATTTTGAATATTCTGATGTATGACTTTCCCAAAAGAAAGGGCACACTCGGCTAAATTATAAACCAAACCAGAAGTGTTCTGAAAATTTTCCAAAAGAAGCATAGTGGCCTTAATGGCGGACTTAGTAGCATTAGGAAAAAGAATAGTATCATCAGCATAGGCAAGATGACTAACCAATATTTTGGACTTATGAGAAAATTGTGAATGAGGATGAAGGCTATGTAGATTATTAAAAATCCTAGATAGGCAGTCAAAAGCAATAATAAAGATGGTTGGAGAGAGAGGATCTCTCTGCTTGATGCCTCTTTAAGCGGAGAAAAAAATGTGGGATTTTCCATTAACAAGAACATTGTAGTAATTATTAGCCAACCATCTTTTAATAAGCGAATATAAGTCATGATGTAACCCTTTAGCCTACAAGACATTAAGAATGAAATCACAACTAATAGTGTCAAAAGCCTTATTTGATATCAAGCTTAAAAACCATATTACCCTCTCAACATTTTTTGTCAAGGTCTTCAATCATTTCTTAGGCTAACAAAATATTATCATTAATTTCTCTACCTAAAAGCAAACTGATGTGGAGAAATTAATTGGGAGAGATGTGGTTGAAGCCAATTCATAGTAATCTTACTCAAAACTTTAGAGGGAACAATAGTAAGAGATATAGGCTGAAAGTTGTCCCACGAGAGCTTATCATTCCCTTTGGGAATAAGAATAATAAAAGCAGAGCTGAAGAATTTACCAAGATTTTCACCAAGAAAAAAGCTTTGAATAGCCATAATCACATCTTTTTTTATAATATCCCAACAATGGACATAAAACGAAGAAGAGAAACCATCAGGACCAGGAGCTTTGTTGGGACACATAGATTTGAAAGCAGAAAGAATTTCATCTTCATCAGGTGGTGTGCTAAAAAGAGGTTGTAAATGTATCTATTTTCATCAATATAAACATTTGAGTCCACTTGAGTAACCTGTACAATAGATTGATAAAGCTTAGTAAAGTAGCTCTCAATAGTTTCACCAATATCCTTTGGATTAGTTAAAGTGTGACCATTAATAGTCTTAATGTTTAGAATGCTATTGATGTTTCTAGTGTGCTTTAAAGTTGCATGAAAATATTTTGTGTTTCTATCACCAACAATAAAAGAAATATCTTTAGCTTTTTGTTGAAGAAGGGATTCTTCCAGATTAATAGCATCCAACAAAGACAAGTGTGCTTGTGCAACATTTTCCACTAAAGTAGGACTACCAATAACTTGAGTCTCTAACTAATCAAACCTTTGCTGAGCTTCCAACACCTTATTGCGTACATTACCAAAGACTTGATGATTCTAGGTTTTGAGATGAGTCGCCAGCTTCTTATGTAATTGCCATAAAGTGAACCAAGTTGTCCCAACACCATAAGCTTTCCAGGCATGTTGCACAACACTTAAAAAAGAATTATGAGAGGTCAAAATATTAAGAAAATTAAATCTATAAATAAGTGACTTTTCATTAAAGGCCAAAGTGAGTAGTATAGGATTATGATCAGAGGAAGCATAGCTTAATTGCTGAACACTAATGATGGGGTTGAAATTTAAGAGTAGAATTTCCCAAAAACCTATCAAGCCTTTCATAGAGAAATCCTCTCCTCCAAGTATAAGGAGAAACATAATAACTAAGATCAAAAAGTCCAGCATCAACAATAGAGGTACAAAAGCAGTTTATAAGAGCAGGATCACATCTACCACCACCTTTCCTCTCAAAAGGCTTCATAATCATGTTGAAGTCTCCACCCAAAAACCAGTTATTCTTTATAGTGTCTCCCATTATCTCAAGTTTTTGTTAAAGTAAGAGTTTTTCCTGCATAAGAGAGCTTGAATAGACGAAAGTACCCCAACCATGGAAATCCTCCATGTTGAAATTAGTACAAACAAATTTATCCTCATCTTCCACAATAGATTGAACAATAGAATGCTTCCATAAAACCCAAATTTTGTTATTTCTATTGCAAAAGGATTTGTAACCTTTATACTTCTGTAGAATCCTGTCCTTATTAACATGCACAAATGGCTCCAAAATAGCAAAATGAAGATTTTGTGAACCCTTCGAAGCTACTTGAGCCTATTAAGGGAGGAAGGTTTCGCCACTCCCCTAATATTCCAAGTCATAAAATTAAACATGTTTTCTTAAGCCAACCCTTCTAGAAAACTTAGAAGGGTTTTCTAATTGTCAACCTCAGAATAGTATGTGCCTTCTTGAATAATGTTGTCAGCATTTAAATTAGAGAGTTCATTATTTCTTTTGCTTTTTCTTCTTGTATGCCTTTGGACTTGCCACTCATTTTCTAACTCATCCGTAACACACTATAGTGATGTTTTGATAGCAGTATTCGAGGGGGTGGTAGAGAAGCTTGCTTAGAAAGTTTCTCATATTACATGACATCTGTATTAGAATTTAACTGCAAGTTTGGAATGGCAAAATGAGTTTCCATGTTAGTAACAGTATCAAAAATTGAGTTTAAATGAGCAGGAGGATGAAGTTTTGCAAAAGTTAAATTATCATGAAAGCCATTCTCAGTTGAGGGAATAAGGGAGTTGTTATCACTATGTTAAATAGGAGGATTTTGCATTGCCCCGTCAATATTAAGGCACTCTAAATTTAGTGGTGTGACTTGATGTCTATTAAGCACTTGGACATCAATAGGAGTAGTCTGTTGGTTGGGTGTTGAAGACGTGTATCCTATTTTTGTTGGGGGTTAAATTTAAAGCATTGTGAAACATGATGCCCAAACATAAAGCAGTGAGTAAAATAAGGGGAGTGATGTTCGATTTAAACTTGTTGTCAGTAACCCTTATGTTGGGAGCTAATCCAGATTTCATTACAAAAAGGTTGTGTGATATCTCATTCAACAAGAACATGAGGTTCCGAAGGCCTCGTGAGTGCAAAAGTGCACTATCCATCTTCACCACATGCAACAGTTAATGAAAACAGAATTTCATGATTAAATAAATGCAATTTAAGCCCAGGGAAGTCAACACAAATTGGTATAACAGGAAGTTCAGTCTTAGGATCGAAATCCACAGAACACTTAAAGAATTTCATAACCCTATTTTCTACTCTTAAAAATCGCTTAGCAAAAAGCCTAGAATAATCCTCATCGTTAGCTAGTAGGATTAGCAAGTGCCGGGCATCAAGGATCCCAACACTCCACCACCCCTTTAACTTTAAACCTTAAAACTCCCTACATGTAAATTCAATTTTTGGATGTCCATTGGTAAATCTTCTGACAAAAGCTAAAAGGCGGGAAGAGGCCAAGATGGGTGACTCATCGTTAGTGATATACATGGCAAATTTTCCATTCTTCTTCCCTAACTTTTTAATCAAAAAGTATTCACCACCCAGATTTAAAGAAAACCCCTGTGGAATGTGGCCACACGCAAGATTTCCAAAAAGGCCACCTCCCCTATGCAAAATGACAGGCAAAAAACTCTTACCAAAGGGCATACTGAGACGAAATAAACTAAAAAGAAACAAGATGAGGGGAAAATCTCACCAGATGAGATGAGAGATAGTGAAAACTCCATTATTGCTTTCTAAGTCGCTAGAAAAAAACCTAGAGGAGGACACCATCGCGATTATAAGAGGGAACATCATTGGGAAAGATTAGATAAAATGTGAATGATTCTTGGTATTGTCTTTTCCTCCTCACTTTTATAACTCATACTAGCCTAACTGGCTAAGATCATATGCCTTTGTTAATCTCTATCACTTCCTCATTTAATTCTAAGCAGCCTTCCCCCCTTAGATACCTCAATATGTGGTCCACCCACCCCTCTTTTCTTAACACTGCCTTCAATAATTGGAGGGGTGTCATCCACACTGAGCATCTGGTCACACTTAATTTATTATCGATAAGAGTGGGAAGAGCCCTTAGGAAGTGGAGCTGGGATGCATTTGATAATGTGCTCACTGGTGTGACTGCCTCTGAGAATTTAATTTTGATTGACTTCCAAGTCATAATAATTAAGGAAATTTCAATTTTGTTCTTATTATAGAAAAGGTGGCAAGTGAGTTCCTACCTCTTAATCCCATTGCATTTCAGTCATCCAAACATGTTCATTAGGATTAAAATTTCCCATCTTCCCTTTGATTAATCAAAAATCTTGATTGAGGCACCAAAACCTAAAGTTACTCCTTTGCCTTTGGGGCTCTGCACTTGAAAACTCATTAATCAAAATTCAAATCACTTTAAGAATTTTTAGAGTGTCCTATCCATGGGTTAATTTAAACATTAGAGAAGAAAATGTGGATCTTCAAAATTTAATTTAATTTAAATAATTTTTTAAATTAAAAATGTAGCATTTTAAAAATTGATTTACTTAGCTATCCAAAATAAAATTTTTCGTTCATGAGAAAATTATTAGAGGTCTCCTTAGGTTAGAGCAACACTTAGACAAAATTCCATGATTTTTTGAATCAAATCTTAAATTTAATTTTATTGATTTTTATGATTTAATCTGAGTAGAAAAAATGTTTTATTTAAAAAAAATATTTTTTTAATATTTTTATTAAACCTCTCTGAGTCTAAGGAACTCAGAGAAAAAAATTTGGTATTTTTATAGTTTTTAATTTATTTATTTTATTTATTTTAGCGGGAAAACAAGAAAAATTCTTTTTAAGCTTTTTTCTTAACTTAGAAAAATTAGGAAAAATCAAGTAGGCACTTTTTAAAAATATTTTGGTATTTTGGGATTTTAAATTATTTTTTGTTATTTTAAATTCAAAATAAAGCTCAAAATAAAGTATTTTCTCAAAAGGAAGTTTTATTTTTCCTATGTACCCTTGATCACAAAGAACTCACAAAAACACTTTTCATAATTTTCCCAAGTGTATTTAATTTTGTCGGCACTATTTTGGTTGGAGTTGCCCATAAGAAGCAGTCGGTTACTGAAATCAAAATCTCGTCGCCCGCTTCGGAAGGACATTTTAATTTACATATAAATTTAGGTTTAGAAAAATATGAAATCAAACTGACCTGATATTTTTCATATTTTAAATGAAAGAGTGATGTACCTCAAACCCTGTATCTATCCCGAAAGATAAACACAAGACTTGAGGATGAGGCTCGATCAAATAAACTGAGAAATATATGACGTTCGTTTGGTCTGTGAAACCGTATATTTTACCACAATTTTCCTTATTTAATATGAAGAATTAAATAGGATTTATATTAAGCTGGGTTCAAGAAAAGTTTCCTATAAGGGCAAGCCCCTATAGTTAATTACATCTTAAATGATCGAAGTCATCTAGGAATACTCTCGATAAAATTCATGAAATATTATCTTCAAAGATCTCAAAGGAAAAGACTTTTCAACGAAATCAGACAAAGAGGTATGAAAGGGGAATGACTCAAATTTGGAACATTTCGTTTTTGGAATCCAAAGGAGGAAGATCTAAGGGATGTCATAGATTCAGAGGAAAAAAACCTCAGTGACTTCCCAGTCTATCTAATTTTTTGGCTTCAATTTAGATGAAAAATCATTTAAGTGTTTCATCCTGTAAAATTTATTAATTTAGGCCTTACATTTATGTGAAGCAATCATACAAATAGCCTAGAAGATGTGAGGATTTAAGGTTACGTCAAACGACAACCTCGGAATCCTAAAACGAGTTAGGGCTTATATTGTACAGCGGAGCTATACAAATGCTTAAAGATGAGATGAAGATTTATGTTGCACCACATAAACAACCTTGAAGTCCTATGGATTTGTTGTTTAATTCTAAGGAAAGAAGTTGGTTTAGTTGGTGAAGTCATGTTTTGCTGTTGAAGATGGTCGTGCTGCCCTCCAAGCTCCTTGGTTTGACGAGTTTTAGTTTTCTAGGGTGTCAAGTTATGATGTCAAATCAGGTGGCCCTATGATTGAAGTTCTTTAAATTTTTATGGAGGGATGTTAAAGTTTATTAAAGAGACACTGGTTAGGATCCCATGGTTCCCTCGTTCTGACACCACTATTTTTTATTGGATTCACTTAGTGCAAATGAATTTACAAAACTCAACTTAATGAGTTCCATAATTTCATTTAGATCGTGGGAAGCCACGTAAGCAACCGTAAGTTACCTCCTCCGAGGAATTCCCGATCATCCGATAGAGATGTCTTAATTTAGTTGTAGTTGTTGTTTTGTAAGATGTTTGTGGTTGAATTTTGAGTTGTTTTATATTTTGAATGTTGTCACGGTGAATTTTATCTTGGTTGATTTTAACTTTAGTTTTGGTTTTGGTTTTGTGGCTATTCTGATAGTTTTTGTTTTCATGCAAGGTGACATTATTGTTTATCATGCAGGTTTCTATTAACATTAAAATTATAGTATGAAAGTATAAGAAAGACAGCACTATAAATTGTAAAAGCGTACTTGGCGTGTCTTCTCGTTCCGCCACCTGAAACTAAAAATGCATGTCAGGGAATTTTATATGAAGTAAGAATGTAATGTTTTGGAAACCTACCTAACCCTAGGTCATATCTTGGTGGGCTCCTATTAGTTTGATTAATGATGAGCAATGCACATTAAGTTTAGTAGACCTTTGAGGTATCCAACAAGTTAGGAGAAAGAAGCAGTTTCATGCTTCCCTCTCACTACCTGGTGAAAGGCCTCAAGCTTATTTAAACTTATTGTGTGCTTAATAATTCACCATATGAACACTTTGATGCTAAATGAACATTGATGTCCTAATTATCCCTAAGTAGGGTATTTATCATTTGTAATTAAATTTTGAAGATTATGTGACTGAAGACCCTTAAGGCGGGGGGG
>JXCR01041063.1:62705-86221 GCA_002079205.1 Phalaenopsis hybrid cultivar
TGTTGGAACACTTAGCCAAATTTTGGTCCTAATTGGGCTTGTAGTGTTTTAAAGGTCTTAAATTTTAGCTATGTTTTCTTTTGTAATCCTCGTTTAATCAGTCTTTATTTAACTTAGATCACTACTAAGCCCTTAAGACCTAGGTGAGTGTCTTAATTAATTTTAAAATGGTTAAATTTTGGGTGATCATGATTCATTATTTTAATTTCATTTGAACCTCAAATATGGGTATTAAATTGATTAATTATTGACTTCAAAAGTCATACCCCTAAGTCATAAGTTTTTTAATTTTGATAAACTTCCAAATTTTAATAATTTAGAAATTTATTAATTTATCTTTTTAATTAAGAAAGTTAGGTTGGTTTGTACTAATTAATCCCCCTTTAATTTCAGTCTTCCAAATAAGTTAATTAAGATCAGAGGTTGCCCATTTCCCTCCTTGAATTAAGCCTGAATGTTAATTAAGGCCAAATTCCTAAAATTACACTTTTGCCCCTATGGCTCTAGCACTTCAAAATTTGTCAAATTCAAATCAAATGACTTTGAAATTTTTATTCTACCTCATTCATGGGTCAACTAAGACATGAGAGGAGAAAATGTAATTTTTCAAAAATTTAATTTAATTTATATAATTATTTTCATGCATAAATGAGATTTTTCAAAGAAGATTTGCTAACTTGGCCAAGGTGAAAACTAATAAATTGAAATTTTTACTCAAGGTTGACCTAGATCAGAAAGCTATTTAGACAAAATTTCATGATTTTTTTAATTTTATTTGAATTATTAGAATTATTTTAAATTCTGGTTTATTTATTAAATACAAAATATTTTAAATAGGGAAAATTAAGTTTTGCATTTTTGAAAAATCTTCCTGAGGTCAAAGAACCCAGAGAAGTAAATTTTATATATTTTTTATTTTTATCTAATTTATTGGAATTCTTTTAGTGGAAATCCATTTTTTAGCCTTTAAAAATTATTTTAATATTCAAAATACAATATCTTTATTTAGAAAATCAGGAAAAACATTCCAATTTTTTTTAAGTGCTTAGAAAAAAATTTTGAACAGTTCTATGAATTTTATTATTTTTGTGATTTTTATGACTTTTTAATTATTTAAATATTTAAAATAGGCTAAAAATGAAGTTTTTATTTTAAGTACTATTTTATTTTTATAAAATTTTCCTAATCACAAAGAACTCCAAAAATAAGTTTTCATAATTTTTTGAGTTATATTTTGATCATTAAAAATCATTTTATTGCCAAAAAGGATATTCAACCTAAAAAATCAATTTAGGCCATCAAATGGACTCAAAATGCTTTGAAATTTTTATTGAGAGTTCTCTGGATCTTAAAAAATAGTGGAGATAAAAAATCAGTTCATTTTGATGTTTATATTTTCCAAAATTAATTATCTTAGTTATTTAGGGTTTATGAAGATTAGGTGCATTCTAAATGATTTGACTCATGAGAAATTTTCTTAAGGGTTCTCTGGTCATAGAAAATCTTTCAAAATTTTATTAGATTTACCTAAGCAACATGCTAATTATTATGATTAATTTAAGCACACAATGTGCTAAAACTTGTAAAATATGGATCTCTGGCTAGAGGCTTCCTCTGGCTTTAGAAAAATCAGGGAAGTTTCCCCTTGACAGAGGCTATAACATGCCAAAAGTTCAAGTCATGGTGAAATGCTTATATGCATGGGGAATCAAAAGACTCAAGACAGTGCTTAATTAATTAAAAATAAAACATGCTTCAAATGGACTTCAAATTATTTTCACATTATTCTCCTCTGTTCACTGAGCAAGAAGGTATTTTTATTTTATTTTTTTATATGAATTTTTAAAGTTTGGGGTATTCTCTGAATTATTTAAATCCCTATTTGTCTATTTAAATGTGTGATGCTGACTGGATCCTAGGCACCTCCGAAGCTCCACATAGCACGCTCCCATTTGACGTCGCCATCCACGCTAGCAGCCACGTGTCCCGTAGTTCATGTAAAGAAGTGTTTTCTGGATTCATCTTGACCATTCATCCGATATACACTCAATCAAACGGTGTTCTGTCATCATCCCCAATGGCCTAGCTCGAGAACCGTCCATCTTTTGAGCTTGATATCACTTTCATTTTTCAACCAAATTCAATGAATTTTTTTTTAAATGTTCGTCTAGACTAGAGGAACATATCCATACAGTTAAGATGCCATGAAATTAAACCGAAGAAAATGGAAAATCAAAAGAGGCTCGGGATGAGGAGGAGTTTAATACCTTTGCTCTGAGAAGGGAAGCTTCAATCAGAGATGCTTGGCACGTTTGTTGGAGTCCAAGGAGGCTAGGGGTTGAGCCTCTGGTTGTGGTGAAATTCCTAGACCCAAATTTGACTAAGGTTAATTTCATGTGTTGATCAAAGTCTATACTAAGGGTTCTATGGAAGGGGGATTCGATGGGGCTTTGGCTTCTTCCAGTGTCGTGAAGGTATGGGTAAGTTTAGTTTTATTTTGGTGGACTGTGGAGGTGTATTGAGCTATCCTTGTTTGAGACAGAAGTTTGAGCTCAAAATTGAGCTTCCACAGTGGGAATCAGTGGGGGGAGATGGTTGGCTTGCACTGACGATGTCTCAAAGAAGCCTTGTGAGTGATTTTGGAGGCTCTCTCTGAGAAAATTTCAGCACTCCCTCTATGGCCGTGGAGGTGAGCTTTTCTAAAAGTGGTTAAGGGGTGGCTGTAATGGCCAATTTGGGGGTCCAATGTTAGGTGGAGGGCAGAGAGGCTCCAACATCTCATTTGAGTGAGGTCGCCTCTAGGTTTTGTTTGGGTGAGACTCAAGGGGAGGTGTCCCTTGATTTTAGCTTTTCTGGTGACTAGGCTGGTCGACCATGGCAGGGGGAGGTGGCTAGGAGCTCACGTAAAGTAGGGGAATCTGTCACAGCAATTTAATGAGCTGAGGTTTAGTTTTGGCAAAAAGATATTAAGCCTAAGCAAATATGGAAATCAAATCTCTTAATTTAGGGGACCATTGATCCATGGCTCACTTAGCTTGGGTTAGTTTAGTTTTGGCTCAGTCTTAGGGTCCAACTAATGGTTGTGGAATCATTAATTTTGTGACTTTGGGGTGATTAGGCAACATTTAATGCATAGGTCCAAGTGGCTGCAAATGACCAAAAATTGGGTTTAGGCTAGGTTAACTATGTCAAGTGGTCAAAATAAATCTTTCATTTGGTGTAAGTGATTGTAAGGAACAATTTTGGTGAAGGATGAAAAGGGTTTTGAGTTCAATTGGAGGGTCAATTTGAAGAATTTTAGAGATTTGGTCAATTTGGGTATGTTGGGCTAAACGTGGGTTTAGATTGGGCTAACTTTGGGCTAAGTCCAAATTGATGGTTTAAAATGGTCAATAGCAACCTCATGAAGAGTTTTCAACATAAATTGGGTGCCAATTTTGGGGTTAATGTATTCAATTTGATGAGATTTCGGGACATAGCCAATTTAGGGCAAATTTTGGGATTTTTGGACTTAAGTTGAAATTAAATGAAATTGAGGTTTCAACAAGGCCAATTAAAGGTCAATTTTGATGTGTAGGAATGTTATTAATATTTCACAACATCAATTGTGGTCAATTGAGTGGGATATGGGATGCATTTGGTGAGATTAGGTCATGTGCCCAAAATTGTGGGTTTGACCTATATCAAAATTGTGCTCAAAGCATGGGCTAATTGAGCTTTGATTTGGTTTATTTTGGTCACATTGAGAGTAAATTTGAGTTTGGGATTGAAATATCTGGAGATTTGGATCAAATTGATGGACATTTGAGTTGAATTTGGGGAAATTTGGGCCTTTAAAGGCAATTTGGGGGTTTTGATCAAAGATGGTCAAATTGGCCAAATTGGGTCATGTGGTAGTTGAGAAAAATAAAATTGGAAATATTTGGAATGTTTTGGGAACTTTTGGGATTTTTTAGACTTTTTAAAATTTTGGGCCCAAGAGGCGCATTTTGGTAATTTGGCAATTTTTGGTAATTATGGGTAATTTGGATGTTTTCAAACGGTTTGAAATGATTTTTGATCAATTTTGGGTATTTTGAGTAAATTTGAGAATTTTTGCCAAATTTAGGGTTTCAAGGGTATTTAGGTAATTTGGGGAAGGTTAGGGGCAAAAGTCAAGGTTGAGTATTTTGGGTAAAATTGGGGAACTAACCACCAAAAGTAAGTCATGGACCAATGGAAACCCCATTTGGGTCCTCTATGTACTGGTCTTAGCTATACCCTAGCCTAGGGCTAGTAGGTTTAGGGGACCAACTGCAGGAGTCTCCTAAAGGCTCAAGGGACTAAGGTTAGAAATTTAGGGTTTCAAGGTTGTGAGTGAGTGTGAGTGTGGACTGTGAGTGCCTTAGCTCTAGAACAACACCTAAGGTCAACCCTAAGGTCAAATAGCTCTATAGGAACTCTCCTTGAGCTCCCCCATAATGAGCCCACCTACTAAATGCTAGAGGTTAGGACCAATATGTGGAACCTCAAGTCGAGTAAATAAGAGTTTAGAATTTCTAATGGTGAGGGTGCCTTTTCTAGTTTTCTAAGAATAGTCAATAGGAAAGTCCTATGGCTAGACCATAGGCTACTGAAGAGAATCACTAGACCTCAACCAAAAGTGAGGTCAACAAATGGACCCCCAATAGGTGTGGTGTGCCGGACAAGCACACCGCGTGTATTGGCGTTGACCAACGAGCTCAACAAAACCAATGCAAACTCCTAAGTCAAGAGACATAAAAGGAGTATGGGATTGTGTGTGCTATTTGTTTTCACTGGGGAATATAGCAGATGAATATTTGATCAAAGTCAAGAAGTAGAGACTATCGCTGGGGATTGGAGAGTGGAATTTGATTTATCTAATTTCAAAAATTTATAGAGGATGGGAATTAGTGTGTAAGTGATGATCCCGGGGGATTTGCAATTAAGATATTAATTTCAGAAGAGAGTCGGAAGTTTGGGAGCGACCTTGAAAAATAAGAATCATAATTTTGGCATTGATTCTAAAGTGAGGATTTGAAATTTAGGTAATGTTTTGAAGAGAAAGAGTCGACAGTTATGGACCAACCTTAAAAGGAGGAAATCAGAAGTTAGGGACTGATTTCAAAGTAATCATTCAAAATTTAAGTATTGTCTCAAAAGAGAGTGTCAGAAGTTCATCTTTGACGATGACGGCTCTTATGGTGGAATATTGATCTCGGGCTTGATAGGCTGAACATTCTGAACGAAGGCTTATTTTGATGCATTCTGGATTTGATTTAATATTTTCTTCAACATTTTTCTCCAAACTTCATTCCACTCATCTTTTCCAATATATGCAGAAGATAATTTTGATGAATTTTGTCTTTGTTTTAGGACCCACTTGAGCTCGTCCCATGTTGTACTCCATCCCTCTTCTCTAATATATGGATCAATAGGAGAAATTGGCTCAACCAAAATCATATTTATGAAACCTTTTTCAGGTTCCCTTAAATATTCTTTTTGGATCATTATAATTTCTTCTTTGAGATTTTTTCGAGCCAATCCTTAAAGATAAAAAATTCTTCTATAGTGTGCCCCAGCAATCTGTGGTACGGGCAATAATTTGGTTCATCTTCTTCAAGCTTCTTTGGATCTGGTAGTCTGAACTCAGGCTTCTTCATCAGACTTCTAAACATTTTAGACACGCTTTATCTTTGAAAGAATACACCATTTTCTATTGTTCTGCCAAAGATATTCTCTTATTCTCTGTTCGAGATGATCTTCCTTGAGGCGGTCGCTGGCTAGATTGGCTATTCTGTTTCTGAGCCTGCTGTGATGAAGATTGATGAGGATTTTCTACATATATCTTCATTAGTTTTTTTCCCTTGTCGACAGTCGCTGTTGTTCCTGATTTCTTTTCAAACATTCTGGTTTTCTTGGACTTCTTGTGTGAATCTATATGTTTGGTTTCTTCTTGAAGACTGTTGGCTTTACTAAGTAGCTTCTCGAAGGATTTGATGGTAAGTCCCTTGAGCCTGAAAGCTATTGGGCCATGAATGCTTTTGAGTAAAATCTCAATTGCATGATGTTCCTATAGCTGAGATTCACACTTCATGCTAAGGTTTCTCTACCTCAAGATGCAATCCACCGAAGTCTAATTGGGCATTTGTTTTTCCATCATGAGCTCTCCTATAGAGACATGATGCTGTGCTCCAACAAATCTTTTCACAAATAATTGTTCCAGTGACCAAAGAAAAATATGTTGAGATTTTCATACCTATTTTACACTATTTTTGATGATATTACACTTTAAAGAAAGATATTTTTGATGTTTTGTTGCAGAAATGATGAATTAGAGTCATTGGAGCAAAAACATGCAAAAAGGAGCAAATTTGGAGCAAAAATGACCAAAATGTTAAAATTTGAACTAGGTCACCGACGGCGAGAAATTCCTGAGACACTAGATTTAATGATTTAGAAAGCCCACCGACGGTGCCCTCGAGGCCGCCGACAGCGAGATCGGCGGTTATGTCCAACAATGCATTGGATGAGGATGAATTTTGGAGGGATGCTTAGGAAACTCTTGGGAAAACTCATCCACATCCTTAAAGAGAAGACTTTGGCCCAAAATAAGGCTTCCTAGAGGTTAGAGAGGTTCCATTAGTGTGTAGAGAGTTTACTAGAGTGTCTAATTGTGAGGAATTCTTCGAGAGATTGAAAGAGTGGAGGGAAATTGAGAGATTTCTTCCTCCTTGCCGCTTCGAAGAGGAATTTTGTGTGTTGTAAAGAAAGGAAGAGATTCAGAGGAACTTCAAGGAGTTTGCTTGGGGAGAAATTAAAGATAAGTGTTATTTACTTGTTGTAGTTTGTATGACTTCACTTTTATATATGAATTTCCAGTTTTGTTTTGTCTTCAACATGAGTTCTGAGTAGTTTTCTCTGTCTTTCACCTTGTCTTGAGATTTGTGAAATGGTGATTTGAATTGATTGAGCCATGAAAATATTAAAGAAGTTGTGATGATATTTTCACTTCGATCTTAATTTGCTTTCAAATCTGGCCAATTGATTTGTTAAAATATGTTGAATTTTACAACTAAAGTGAAGATTACATCCAAGAATTGGGAGGTCAAAGCCCTTAGAAATTGGGTGCAAATAAATAGGGAAATGAAATTATCGGGCATAGAATTGGAGATTTGGGGAGGTCAAAGCCCTTGGAAGTTGGGTGCAAATAAATAGGGAAATAATATTATCGGGCATGGGAGGTCAAAGCCTCAAAGCCCTCGGAAGTTGGGTGCAAATAAATAGGGAAATAATATTATCGGGCGTAGAATTGGAGATTTTAGATTAGAAGTTGGGTGCAAATAAATAGGGAAATAAAATTATCAGGCGTAGAATTGGAGATTTTAGAGGAAAGTTGGGTGCAAATAAATAGGGAAATAAAATTATCGGGCGTAGAATTGGAGATTTTAGAGTGAAAAGTTGGGTGCAAATAAATATGGAAAAAAAATTATCGAGCGTAGAATTGGAGATTTTAGAGTGACAGACTAAAATCCCCAATTTGGTGCAAATAAATAGGGAAATAAAAATTATCGAGCGTAGAATTGGAGATTTTAGAGTGGAAAGCTAAAATCCTCAATTTGGTCCTATCATTTGGGTGTTGAAGTGTAGATGTTAGCCCTCAGGCAACTAAAATCTTTCAATTTAGTCCTATTGTTTGGGTGCTAAAGTATAGATGTTAGCCCTCAGGCGAGGGGAACGTGGGAGCTCCAAAGTGAGAGTCAGTATTCTCCCAGCCTAGCTGCAGATTCAGTAAACAAGCATAGGAATAGGCAATGTTCTTTATGTCTGGACCAAAGGGTAAAGAATAGGTATGCTCCTATTTGGCACAACACAATTTTAACTGATTCACTTTATCCATTCACTATAATTTCTTGACAAGGAGAATGATGTTTTCTTATATATTGCATATCACATTAAAAACTTTATTAATTTAAATAATTCATTTAAGAGTTATCAAAATTAAATATTTATTTTAATTGTCTATTAGTGACAGATAAGCAATTTGAATTTCATTATTGCGAATAAAGTGTTGTTTTTCTAAAATCATAGTTCGTAGTTCTAATATTACTCCCTGTGGGATCAATATCTAGGACTCCATTAGAGTCATATATTACTTGAGCGATACGTATACTTACATTGATAAGTGTGACTTTTCCATTATTGAATATTTTCTATATACATCTTTATCAAATCTATAACCGTTATTAAGTTTTGGTGTCATTGCTGACGAGTTAAATTTTTTAGTAGCAGTATTAAATATTTATATTTTTAAGCATATATGAAGTGGAAGTAAAGTTTTTGGCGTCGTTGTCGGGGAGTAAACAAGAATCATAATTAGAGTAACGGATAAACTAGGACTATTAGAACATTTTTAATTGAATTGCAACTTATTTTCATATTTAGTTAACTATTTTTCTATGTACTGATTTCAAATTGTATGCGTAAATTTGGACTTGAAAATCTTATACCCTACAATTTGGAATTAGAACGCACTGTTAGAAGAATTAGAAGACTGAGAAGAGAACCTAGAAATTCTGATACAATGGAAAAAAACATAAACAATCAAGGAATAGAAAATGAACACCAACCTAGACCCCTACGAGATTATGCGAATCCTATAGCAAATGAAATTCACTTATCTATCAAAAATCCTGATGTAGCTTCTAATTCATTTGAGCTTAAACCTGCTATTATCCAAATGATACAAAACAATTAATTTGGAGGTACACTAAATGAAGATCCTAATTTACACCTCGCTAGTTTTTTAGAACTGTGAGCTACCTTTAAATATGACAGAGTTTCAAACGATGTTGTTAGACTTGACTTTTTCCTTTTTCACTTAGGGATAAGGATAAGATGTGGTTAAATTGGTTAGCACCAGGATCTATTAGAACTTGGAGAGAACTTTCATAGAAATTTCTATCCAAATTTTTCCCTCCATCCAAAACTGCTAAACTTAGAAATGACATAACATCATTCTGTCAGATTGATGTCTTCCATCCAAAACTGCTAAACTTAGAAATGACATAACATAGTTCTGTCAGATTGATGGAGAGTCAATATATGAAGCTTGGGAGAGATTTAAAGATATAACATCTTTCTGTCAGATTGATGGAGAGTTAATATATGAAGCTTGAGAGAGATTTAAAAATTTTCTGAGGAAATGCCCTCATCATTCGTTACTAGATTGGTTGATAAGTCAAACTTTTTATAATGGATTAGTAAGATCACTTAGATTGATTATAGATGTTGTGGCTGGTGGTCTTTAATGTCAAATCCTTTTGATGAGGCTTATTCATTATTAGAAGAGATGGCTACCAAAAATTTTCAATGGCCCTCTTAAAGGTTAAATCCTAAAAGAGTAGCTAATATCCATGATTTTGATGCAATATCTATGTTAGCTTCGCAGATTACTATAATATAAAAGAAATTAGATCTAGAATGAATTATTCTCCAACACCTACTATGATGGAAGAGAATTCATCTGGGCAATTTGTGGATGTTCAACTTTCATATGAGACTTTAAATGCTATTAATAGACCTAACAACCCCATATTCGAACTATTATAACCCAGGTTGGAAGAATCATCCAAGACTTTAAATGATATTAACAATAGACCCAACAACCCTTATTCAAACTATTATAACCTAGGTTGGAAGAATCATCTAAATTTTAATTGGAATAACAATTCTGCTACAAATCAACAATGGACGAACAACCTAGTGAACCCTTTAGGAAATTCATCCAACCAAGGAAATGTTAATTATAGACATTCTTATCCTTCAAGATTTAACAGTAACACTCAAATTAAGGAAAAGAATTGGTCTATGGAAGAGCTTATATTAAACATGCGTCAACAATTGCAGAATCAAGGAAATTAATTACAAATTTAAGGAAATCAACTACAAAATTAACTGTTATTATGAATATTAAAATTCAATTAAGGCATATCGCTACTGCGCTTAGTAACCGAACACTAAAAACTTTTCCTAGTACTGTGGAACCAAATCCTAAAGATCAAGGAAAAGAACAAATCAAAGCGATACAATTACAAAGTGGAAAAGAATTGGAAACAAGAGTACAAAAATAAACGGAAAATGAAAAAGAGAAAGTAGATACAGAAAAAGAAAAGAATCATGAATACCCAGAATTAGAATATCCACTTACACCAATGAAAATTACTGTGGAGAAAACTCCACCACCATTTCCTCAAAAATTGAAGCAAAATAAACAAAATAAACAATTTTTCATGTTTTTAGAAATTCTTATAAAATTAACAGTAAATATTCCCTTCTTAGAAGCTTTAGAGCAAATGTCCAACTATGTGAAATTTATGAAAGATACTCTTAACAAGAAAGGAAGTTCACTGATAATGAAACTATTGCACTTAGCGAAGAGTGTAGTGCAATTATTTAGAAAAAGCTTCTAGAAAAATTAAAAGATCCTCGTAGTTTCACTATACCATGTGCTGTCGGTGAAAAATTTTATGGAAGAGCTTTATGTGATTTGGGAGCTAGCATTAATCTTATGCCTCTATCAATTTTCAAAAGATTAGGATTAGGAGAAGTCTCACCTACTTCTATAACTCTTCAGTTAGCAGATCGTTCAGTTACATATCCTAAGGGAGTTATAGAAGATGTGTTAGTAAAAGTTGATAAATTTATCTTTTCTGTGGATTTTGTTGTTTTAGATATGGAGGAAGATAAAGAAATACCTATCATTTTAGGAAGACCATTTTTAGCTACTGGAAAAGCTATGATAGATGTTCAAAAAGAAGAATTAACTATGAGAGTTAACAATCAAGAAGTGACTTTTAACATTGTGAAATCTATGAAATACCCTACTGTTGAAAGAGATAATGAATGTTTTTGCATGAAAATTAGTGAACATCTATTGAATGAATATTTTGAAGAAAAGGAACAATTTGGAGATAATGATGAAGTTATTTTGGACAAAATAGAAAACGAAAAATTAGATTATGTTCAAGAAATATTTGAGATGCTGGATATTATAGAAAATGCTGATAAGAATCTAGTTTCGTCAATTCTAAAATCACCTGAACTTGAGTTGAAAATATTGCCTAGCCACTTGAAGTATGTGTTTTTGGGAGACTCATATAAATTATCTGTTATTATATCTTCAGAATTAAATGATTTTCAAGAGCAAAGACTGTTAGATACATTAAAAAGATATAAGAAAGCTTTTAGAACTGTAAGAGCAAAGACTGTTAGACACATTAAAAAGATATAAGAAAGCTTTTGGTTGGACCTTATCAGCAAGAGCAAAGACTGTTAGATACATTAAAAAGATATAAGAAAGCTTTTGGTTGGACCTTAGTAATTGCAAGAGCAAAGACTGTTAGATACATTGAAAAGATATAAGAAAGCTTTTGGTTGAACCTTAGCTGATATTCAAATGCTGTTAGATACATTGAAAAGATATAAGAAAGCTTTTGGTTGGACCTTAGCTGATATTAAGGAATCAGTCCTTCATTAAAAAGATATAAGAGAGCTTTTGGTTGGACCTTAGCAGATATTAAAGGAATCAGTCCTTCGATATGTATGTACATAATTATATTAGATGAACAATATAAACCAAGAGTTGATCCACAAAAGAGATTCAGAATTATACTGGATGAACAATATAAACCAAGAATTGATCCACAAAGGAGATTAAACCCAATGATAATGATATTAGATGAACAATATAAACCAAGAGTAGATCCACAAAGGAGATTAAACCCAATGATGAAAGAAAATAAAGCTTTTGGTTGGACCTTAGCTGATATTAAGGGAATCAGTCCTTCAATCTGTATGCACAGGATTATATTAGATGAACAATATAAACCAAGAGTTGATCCACAAAGGAGATTAAATCCGCTGATAGTATACTAGATGAACAATATAAACCAAGAGTTGATCCACAAAGAAGATTAAACCCAATGATGAAAGAAGTAGTCAAAAAGGAAATTTTAAATTGGTTCGATACTAGAATTACATATCCTATTTCAGATAGTGCTTGGGTAAGTCCAATTACATATCCTATTTTTTTTCTTTTTGAAATAAAAGAAAAAAATGAATTAATACCTATCAGACAAGTTACTGGGTGGCGTATTTGCATTGATTATAGAAAGTTAAACACTACCACTAGGAAAGATTTTTTTTCCTTTACCCTTTTTAGACCAAATAGTAGATAGACTTGTTGGGCACAAATATTTTTGTTTTTTAGATGGATATACTCGTTACCATCAAATTCCTATTGCTCCTGAGGATCAAGAAAAGACAACATTTACTAGTCCTTTTGGAACTTTTACTTTTCGAAGAATGCCTTTTGGATTATGTAATGCGCCTGCAACATTCCAGGGATGTATGATGTCTATATTTAGTAAGTTAATTGATAATGGATTGGAAGTATTTATGGATGATTTCTCTATATTTGGAACATCATTTGACGCATGCTTAATAAGTTAATTGATGATTGATTGGAAGTATTTATGGATGATTTCTCTGTATTTGGAACATCATTTGACGCATGCTTAAATTGTCTTGAAAAAAGCTATGCAGTTATGCAAAAGAACTAATTTAGTTCAAAATTGGGAGAAATGTCAATTTATGGTTGCAGGAGGAATTATGTTAGGACATAAAATTTTGGAAAATGGTATGGAAGCAGACTGCAAAAATTCAACTTATATCTAAACTAACACCTCCTACTAATGTAAGAGAGGTTAGGAGTTTTCTTGGACATGTTACTGTGAGTTTTATCAAAAAATTTTCAAAAATTACTAAACCTCTATGCCAACTTTTAGAAAAGGATAAGAAATTTGAATTTACTGAAAATTATTTAAATGCCTTTGAGTTATTAAAGCAAATATTAATAACAGCCCCTATTATAGTTTCACCTAACTGGGAGAAACCATTTGAACTGATGTGTAATGCTAGTGATCTATGTTATTGGAGCTGTTCTTGGACAAAAGTATGAAAAGATTTTTAAAGTTATATAGTACGCTAGTAAAACTCGAGGCTGTCTTGGAAAAAGGTATGAAAGGAATTTTAAGGTTATATACTACTGTCGGCACTATTTTTGGTGTAGGGTTTTCCCGTAAGAAGCTGCCGGTCATCGGAATTGAAATCCCGTTGCCCGCTTTGGAAGGACATTTTTTAAAAAATTTTAGTTTTGAAAAATATGAAGTCAAACTGACCCCATAATTTTCATAGTTTAAATGTGCTTTACCTCAAATCATGTATCTATCCCGAAGGATGAACACAAGAATTGAGGGTGAGACCCGATCAAATAAACTAGAGAAATATCTATCCCGAAGGATGAACACAAGAATTGAGAGTGAGGCTCGATCAAATAAACTAAAGTATCCATCCCGAAGGATGAACACAAGAATTGAGGGTGAGACTCGATCAAATAAACTAGAGAAAGTTATTGACCTCATAATTTTCATAGTTTAAATGAAAGAGTGTTTACCTCAAATCCTGTATCTATCCCGAAGGATGAATGTAGGAATTGAGGGTGAGGTTTGATCAAATAAACTAGAGAAAGTTATGACATGAAGGATGAATGTAAGAATTGAGGATGAGACTCGATCAAATAAACTAGAGAAATTTATGACATTCGTTTGGTCTGCGAAACCAATGTATTGGCCGACAAGTTCCCCTATTTAATATAAGGAATTAAATAGGGTTTATATTATGCTGGATTCGGGAAAAGCTTCCTATAAGGGCAANAAGCTTCCTATAAGGGCAAACCCCTTTAGTTAATTACATCATAGATAATTGAAGTTACCTATGAATACTCTCGATAAAAGTCAAGAAAATTTACCTTCAAGGAGTTCAAATGGTAAGGAAATTTCAATGATATCAGACTAAGAAGTGTGAAGGGGAATTAGTTCAAATTTGGAACATTTTATTTTGGAGTACAAAGGAGGAAACACTAGAGGATGACACAGATTTGAAGAAGAACTTCGGTGACTTCCCAAGCTATCCTATTATTTGGCTTCAATTTAGGAGAAATCATTTAAAAACTTCGGTGACTTCCTAAGCTATCTTATTATTTGGCTTCAATTTAGGAGAAATCGACTTCGATGACTTCCTAAGCTATCCTATTATTTGGCTTCAATTTAGGAGAAATCATTTAGATAATTTCGGTGACTTCCTAAGCTATCCTATTATTTGGCTTCAATTTAGGAGAAATCATTTAAATGTCATCGGTGACTTCCCAAGCTATCCTATTATTTGGCTTCAATTTAGGAGAAATCATTTAGATGTTCCGTCCTGCAATTTTTTTATTTATTAGGATTTACATTTGTGTGAAGCAATCAGCACAAATAACTCTGCAATTTTTTTATTTAATAGGATTTACATTTGTGTGAAGCAATCAGCACAAATAACCTTGAAGATGCGCAATTTTTATTTATTAGGATTTACATTTGTGTGAATCAATCAGCACAAATAATCTTGAAGATAAATTTTTATTTATTAGGATTTACATTTGTGTGAAGCAATCAGCACAAATAACCTTGAAGATAATTTTTATTATTTATTAGGATTTACATTTGTGTGAAGCAATCAGCACAAATAACTTGAAGATGTGAGGATTTAAGTCGTAACAAACGACTACCTCGGAGTCCTAAGGCAAGTTAGGGCTTAGATTGTACAACAGAACTGTACAAATGCCTAAAAGATGTGTTTGACGATTTATGTTGTACTAGGCAAACAACCTCGAATTCCTATGGCTTTGTTGTTTAAAGCTAAGGAAGGATGTGTTGCATCCTCTTGCTTTTGAAGATGGTCGGGCTGCCCACCATGTAAGCTCCAAGCTCCTCATTGTAGCAGAGTTCAAGTTTTCTAGGTCATTTGGTTCTAATGTCAAATCAAGTGACCTTATGGTGAAAGTTCTTTAAATTTTATTATGGGCATATTAAAGTTGATTAAAGCGACACCGGTCAAGATCCCANATTGGGGTGATTTATGCAATTTTATATTTTCTATGCAGGTATATAAATACAAGCATAAATAAAAGTGTAAGGAAAGTACAAAAAAGACTGTAAAATGTGGTAAACTGTAAAAGTGTACCGGGTGAGTCTTCTCGTTTCACCACCGAAGACTGTAAAATGCGGTAAACTGTAAAAGTGTACCTGGTGAGTCTTCTCGTTCCACCACCTGCTATAAACTGTAAAAATGTACCTGACGAGTCTTCTCGTTCCACCACCTGAAACTTAAAATGCATGTCAGAGCATTTATAGAGCTGGAAAAGTAAAGTTTTGGAGACCTTCCTAACTCTATGCTGTGTATTGAAATTCCTCAAGTTTTGACGAGTCTTCTCGTTCCATCACCTGAAACTCAAAATGCATGTCAGAGCATTTATGTATATAGAGACGTTTTGGAAACCTTCTTAACTCTATGTTGTGTATTGGGGGTCCTTAAATTTTAAGGATAATATTATTAAGTANGTATAACCTTAGTGATAAGTCAATTAAGACATCAGAGAAGAAAATGTAAATTTTCACAATTTAATTTAATTTATATAATTATTTTTATGCAAAAATATGCATTTTCAAAGAAAATTCCAAACGATAATCAGGACAAATCCTAATCACTTGAAACTTTTATGTAAGCTAGCCCTAGACTAGAAAGTCATTTTTCATAAATTTCATAATTTTTTAAATTTTCTATGATTTATTAAAATTAATTGAAGTTTTGGAGATTTTAATAAAAATAAAATATTTTATAAGATGAAAAATATGTTTTATATTTTTGGAAAATTTCTCTAAGGTCAGAGAACCCAGAGAAATTTATTTTGTATTTTTACTGATTTTTATTTGATTTTTTAGAATTATTTTAGTGAAAATTCTATTTTTTAAGCCTTAAAAAATCATTTTATAGTTTTAAAAATAGATATCTTTATTTTTATACCTTGAAAAAATATTCCAATGATTCCTAAGTATTTAGAAAATAATTTGGAACATTTCCATGAGTTTAATATTTTATGATTTTTTTTATTATTTTTAATTATTAAAGATAATTAAAAATAACCTGAAAAACAAGTTTTTATTTTAAATCTATTTTTATTTTTATTAAATTCACCTAATATCAGACAACTGGAAAAACTAAGTTTCATAATTTTTGGAGTTATATTTTGATTTTTAAAAATCATTTAAGTTTCAAATTTGAGGGTTACTTTTAAAAATCAATTAAAAATATTAAATGATCTCCAAATAACTTGAAATTTCTATGTTGAGTTTTCTAACTCATAAGCCACAGTGGAGAACAAAAATCAAGTGATTTTAGTCTCTGTGTGATTCAAATTAAATGTTTTAAGCAAATTAGGGTTTGCTTAAAACAGGGATATTTTGATCCTTAAAAATCATGAAATTATTTCTTAAGACTACTCTAGCCATAGGAAACTTAAATGAATTGTAGAATTTTCAAAGCCACATACAATTTTCTATAATTATTTAAATAGAAAATTTATAAAAACTTAGAAAATTAAGATCTCTGTCTAAAGATCTCTTATGTCTTTGAAAAAATGCTTAAATTGTTCACCTCGACAGAGGCTATAACATATAAAAATTTAGAGTCAAGGTGATAATTCAATATGAATGGAGAATTAAGAAAACCCTAACCATAATTCATTTTTTTAAGAATAATTTATGCATCAAATTAATATGAAAATAATTTCACATGGTTCTCCTCTGTTCACTTAAAAAGAGGGTATTTTTATTTTATTTTTGTGAATTTTCTACACAAAGATATGGATTTTTGAAGTTTAGGAGCTATTTTCTGAATTTATTAAGTATCCTATTTATTTATTCAAATGCGGACTGACTGGATCCTCAAATCCGTAGAAAAGCCACGCGGCGCGCTCCTATTCAAGGTCGCCTTCTGTGTCAGCTACCACGCGTCGCGCCGTATCGTCCCATAGGATAATCCGGCTTGATCTCCGCCATCCATTCAATACACGCGAGGATNCACACACACGTTCTTGTGTGAGTGCTTATTTTTATAATTATTAATTGTATTTATGTATGCAAAGATTAGGATCCAAAGGATTAGTTCCTTACGATTCGAAATTAAAACGAATTATATGAAAATTTTGAAAATAAATAGAACATAACAAAATGACAAATAATTTAAAAAATGTAAGTACTGAGAAATGAACATTAATATGTACAGAGAGCTTTAAAAGATTACGTCAATCCTACAAAACATGGAATTCACTTGAGTATACAAACTCCTGTTATAGATGCTAATTCATTTAAGCTTAAATTTTCTATTATCCAAATGATACAAAATAATCAGTTTGGGGGAACACCATATGAAGATCCTAATTTACATCTTACTAGTTTTGTAGAATTGTATGCTACCTTTAAATATGACAGTGTCAAATGATATCGTCAAACTCATACTTTTTTCCTTTCTCATTAAAGGACAAAACTAAGATGTGGTTAAACTATTTAGCACCTGGATCTATCAGAACTTGTTGATAATTATCTAATAAATTCTTAGCTAAATATTTTCCACCATAAAAAACTGCTAAGCTTAGAAATGATATTATATCTTTTTGTTAGTTTGAAGGGGAATCAATATATGAAGCTTGGGAACGATTTAAAGATTTCCTTAGGAAGTGTCAACACCATGCTTTACCAGATTAGTTAATAATTCAAACATTTTATAATGGATTAGTAGGATCGTTTAGATCTATTATTGATGCTATTTTTGATGGATCATTAATGTCAAAAACATTCTATGAAGCATATTCGTTAATTAAAGAGATGCCTACTAATAATTTTTGATGACCTTCTAAAAGGATAAATCCAAAAAGAGTAGCCAGTGTTCATGACTCTCACACAATTTCTATTTTGGCTTCTCAAATTGCTGCAATATCAAAGAAGTTGGATCAATTTGGAATAAATTTATCTCAAACACCTCCTATAGTTGAGGAAAATTCATTAGAACAAATGATAAATTCTCAATCATCATATGAAACTTTAAATGCAATAAGTTATCGACCTAATAATCACTAGATTAATTATTACAATATTAATTGAAAAAATCACCCTAATTTAAGTTGGAATAATAATACTAAAGATGTAAATCCGCAATGGGGGAACAATCAAACGAACCCTTCGGGAAATGTAAACAATCAAGGAAATACTAACTATAAACTTTATTATCCTCCAGACTTTAATATCAATTCACAATTTAAGGAGAAGAAATAGTCTATGGAAGAATTGGTATTACAAATGGGTAATCAATTACAAAATTAAGGAGCAGCAATTAGAAAAATTGAGAATCAATTGGCATATATTGTTACTGCATTTAGAAATATGCCTCAAGAAACTCTTTCTAGTAATGTTGAGATTAATCCTAAAGACCAGAATAAAGAGAAAATTAAAGATATACAATTAAGAAGTGGAGACAAAAGTTCAAAAAGAGAATGAAGTTGAAAAAGAAGTGGTAGAATTGAAAAGTTTGAGGAAGATATTCCTCACGATTCAGAATATCCTATTAAACCAATGAAATTTATTGTATAAAAACCACCACCTCCATTTCCTTAAAGATTGAGAAAGCAAAAATTGGATAAACAATTCTCAAATTCTTGGAAACATTTAAGATACTAACCATAAACATTCCATTTACTGAAGCCCTGGAACAAATTCTGAGCTGTGTAAAGTTTATGAAGAATATACTTAATATAAAAAAAAGTTTACAGATGATGAACAATTGCACTTAGTGAAGAGTGTAGTGCTATAATTTAGAAAAATTATTCAAAAAAACTTAAAGATCATGATAGTTTTACCATTCCTTGTGTTATGGGCGAAATATTTTTTGGAAAATTTTTATGTGATTTGATTGTTAGTATTAATCTTATGCCTCTATTTATTTTCAGAAGGTTTAGCTTAGGAGATATTTCCCCTACTTATGTAACCTTTCAATTAGGGTATGAAGATTTAACTTTAAATTACTATACTTCTGTTTATAAGTATTATAGTAAATTTAGGTAAAGAGTTTTTAATAATGGTCAATTCTAAAGTTGAAGATATTTGGTATGATAAGATAAGACAATGCCTTTCTATTTAAAGTAAAGGAAATTGTATTTTTGACGTATTAAGAATTTTAGAGTTTCATGTAAGAAGAAAGGAATGAGACTTTATGAAAAATCATAAACTAATATGAATTTATAAAATAAAGAAAGATATAGAGTTTTGACTTTAAGAAAAGGATAGTAAAGCTCAAAATCATTAAAAACTATCTAGATATAGTAATCCTCACTTGAAAAAGAAAAAGAAAAAGAAAAAGAAAAAAAAGGATTGAAAAGATCCTAAAAGAAAAGAAAAAAAAAGAAAAAAAAGAAAAAAAAATATAAGTGAGGTGAAGCTTGAGGAAATGACTAATAAAAAATTGGTTTCACTTGAATCAACTTAAGAAAAAAGCTTTATTACATTTTCTAAACTTGTATTGGATTAATAATAACATTCATAGTAAAGTTTCCATGAAGTTCTTTTTCATATGCATGTTCTAAATGTCCTTAGTATGACAAATTACAATTCTTCTTAAAATGAATAGAGATTCATAAATCTTAAATTTGATTACTAAGTATTCATAGACTTAGAATTTAAATCTAAGTTATTAAAAGATTTTTCTTAAATTTTGTTATTCTATTTATTAAACTGAAGTATAGAAGTTATAAATTAATCTCTATCCTAAGTCATATGTTTTTATGTAATAAAAGTGTCACTTTAGAACAAGTAATATTTAAGTTTGGGGGATTTTGATACACCAAAATAATATACTGTTTTAAGTACCTATTTTATGTTTATTTTTTTATGATATTGCACTTTAAATAAGGGTATTTTTATGTTTTTGTTGCAGGTATATCATTTTTAGGGATTTGGAGCAAAAATGGCAAAAATGACAAAATTTGAAGCAAAAAGAGTCAATTTTGGATTCTAGCGCATCATGTGCCAATCATGCGCCAGATTGACACATGATGCACCAAAATTCAGAGAGCTAGCGCATGATGCGTCAGATCAGTGCATGATGCGTCATTGATGACTTTTTTAAATTAAGGCAGTTCAAGACGAATTTTGCGCGAATTTTCAAAAGGGCACTTGTTCTACACACCTCTTGGAGTGATTCAATGCATCCAGACACTTCGGAAAGTTTTTTTATGAAGGGATATGACTCTTGGATCAAATGAAACATCTTTTAAATTCAAAAGAATTGACTTTTGGAGAGAATTTGGGAGGGAAATTTGATTTTTTTCCAAAGGAGGCAGCCCAAATCAAAAGAAGAAGACTTGAAGAAGCAAAAAGGGGGACAAAAAGACAGTTTTTGGTGTGTGTCGTGAGGATTATAGAGAGAGAGGAGGAGATTTTCTTCTAGGTTTGTAAGAGGAGAGGGAATGTGAGAGATTTCTTTTTCATTACATTTCTAAGAGAGATTGAGTGTGTTTGTAAAGAGAAAAAGACTTGGAGAGAACTTCTAGGGATTTGCTTGGGAAGGATTGTGAGATAAGTTGTATTTTTTATTTCTTTTGTTTTGTAAACTCATTTTTATATATGAAATTTGTGTTTTATCGTATCTTTCTCATGAACTCTGAGTAGTCTTCTTTATCCTTCTCCCTATGATACACCAAAAATATATGCATTTTAAACCCATATTTTATATCTATTTTTGATGATATTGTACTTTGATGTAAGTTATTTTGATGTTTCTTGCAGGTTGTTGACTTTTAGGGGTTAAAGCAAAAAAGAAAGCAAAAAGGATGAAATTTGGAGTCAAAATGATGTTTTTGAAGAAATGCTCAACACCGGCAATGCAAAGAGCAGCGCTGACGGCGCAGAACAAATTAATGCTGAGATTTTTTACTCAACACCGACGGCGCCAAAGGCGGTGTAGACCCCATTTCTAGAAGGTTCAATGTATTTGGACAATTTTTTGAAGAGTTTTTAGAGGCACCTCTTGGAGAACCGACCTTGAGCTCTATTTGAGGCCAAATTTCATCAGAAAAAGTGCTCTTCTATATTTTTCACTCCTCTACTTTCATTTTTCGCACCACATCATTCAATTCTACTTCCATATTAGAGTCAATTAGTGATTTTTTTTTCATAGTTTAGAGTATTTGTGGTGAGATTTAGTGTGAAACTTTCTGTAAGAGTGTTGGAGAAGGAGAAAANCTCTATATTTTTCACTCCTCTACTTACATTTTTTGCACCACATCATTCAATTCCACTTTCATATTAGAGTCAATTAGAGATTTTTTCTCATAGTTTAGAGAATTTCTGGTGAGATTTAGTGTGAAACTTTCTGTAAGAGTGTTGGAGAAGGAGAAAAGTGAGAGATATCTTCTTCCTGCATTTCTAGGGAAAGGCTACAAAGGATTTGCTTTGAGAAAGAGTTTTTAGATAAGTATTGTTTATTTATCAGTGCTGTATGAACTTTTTTTTATATATATAATTTGTGTTTTTTATTTCTTTTTCATGAAGTCTGAGTAGTTTCCTCTATCTTTCTTCCTACTATGAGATATGATGAAATGAAGAGATAATATGATTGTGCAAATATTAAATTGTAAAATAAATTGTGATGATTTTTCAACTCTGAACTTAATTTAATTTTTGATCTGGCCAATTGAATTGTTAAAATGTGTTGTGAAACATATGATCCAGGAAATGGAGTACGAGTTCTACAATAGAGTAAGGATCACATTTGATTCCATGAATGAGAACATCGTTTATGGAATTAAGTGCAAACAAATAGGAAAATATTCTTTGTTGGGTGTAGAATTGAAGAACCTTTAGGGTGACAGACTAAAATCTTCAATTCAGTCTTAGTNGTTTCTCATGAAGTCTGAGTAGTTTCCTCTATCTTTCTCCTTACTCTGAGATATGGTGAAATGAAGAGATAATATGAATGTACCATTATTAAATTGTAAAATAANTTAGCCTGACAATGGATTTAGGGACTAAACACTGAGATTAGCCAATGATTTTTTATGCACTGTATCAGGGTAGAGTTATTTGACAATACATATTATGAACATTTATCTCATCTCATTTTACCATAGCTTTATTGTAGCGGGAACGATGTTTTTCACATAAGAATCTTCGCACATAAACATAGTTAATAGATTAGTATTTACTGTTTTAAATTTTGCATATTTGATTTGATAATAGTTTAGAAATTTAATTTTGATTACATCTCGGAAATTAGTGACAGTGATTTCAATTGACTTTCTGTGAATTTCTTAGCAAATTTATCATTTCTAATTTAAACTGACAGTGATTTCAATTGACTATCTGTGAATTTCCTAGCAAATTTGTCATTTTCAATTTAAATCTTCCCCGTAGGATCGATATTTGGGGCTTAAATAAAAAGTCCATTATTAATTGATAACGATACATATACTTGTGTAGAATCAAAATATTAATTGATTATATTTAATTAAATTTTACACAATCTATCGCAACAAAAAGTGGGATCAAGTTTTTGGCGCCATTGCCCGGGAAAGTAATGGTTGAATTAAATAGTTTTGATAAATTAGGAAATTTAGAGATAATATATATACCATAAAAAATTATTATTATTAATAAAAAATAAAATAAAAAAAATTAAAAATTAAAAATCTAAAAAGAAATATTTTTATTAGAGTGTTTTACTTTGCTTGCTTTATTTGTTTATGTGAAATATTGGATCTGATGGTTTAATACCTTATGATTCAGAATTAGAATGTACTATTAGAGAAATTCAAAAACAACAAAGAGAAATTAAAAATTTACAAGAAATGACGAATAACTTAGATAATCCAATAAATGAAAATTGACAAAGGCCTTTAAAAGATTATGTGAATCCAACAGCAGATGAACTTCACTTGACTATTCAAAATCCTGATGTTGCTGCTAATTCATTTGAGCTTAAACCTGCTATTATCCAAATGGTACAAAATAATCAGTTTGGAGGATCACAGACTGAAGATCCTAATTTACATCTTGCTAGTTTTCTTGATATTTGTGCTACATTTAAATATGACAAAGTGTCTAATGATGTTGTTAGGCTTAGACTTTTCCTTTTTCAGTAAATGATAAAGCCAAGGCTTGGTTAAATTCGTTAGCACCTAGATCTATTAGAACTTAGGGAGAACTATCACAAAAATTCTTGGCTAAATATTTTCCACCCTTTAAAACCGCTAAGCTTAGAAATAATATTACATCTTTTTATCAGTTTGAAGGGGAATCTATATATGAAACCTGTGAAAGATTTAAAGATCTTCTTAGGAAATGTCCACATCTTGCTTTACCAGATTGGATAATAATTCAAACATTTTACAATGGATTGGTAGGATCACTGAGATCTATTATAGATGCNTCAAAATTTCATAATTTTTTGAAGTTTCTGTGATTTATTAAAATTAATTGAAGTTTTGGGGACTTTAATAAAAATAAAATATTTCATATGTTGAAAAATAT
>JXCR01041063.1:110766-136405 GCA_002079205.1 Phalaenopsis hybrid cultivar
GTGAAGAAAATATTGGGAAGAAATTCATGGAACTTAGTGTTAAACTCTTAGAATTACTTTTAGAAGCCATTATTTGCATATTTGAAGTATATTTTGGAATTTTTCTATAATTTGATTAGATTGAAATGACTCCACGTTAAAAGAGATGAATTGAGTTCAACGACTCTCTCTTCGTCAATGCCATGGCTCAATCAAGATTTACTTCAGTATTTAAAGGAAAGAAGTGTATACAAGATCGAGTTTTTGAGAGTTTGGGAGGAGAAATTGAACGAGTTATTGCCGAGCAGAGGTGGGAAAACTTTTGTTACACCACCAATAAAGCTGATGCAAATGTTGTGAAAGAATTCTTCACCAATGTAATCTATTCTAAAGATGAAATCGTTCAAGTGCGGGGATTTCCTGTTGAATTTAATGCCGCCCGCATCAACACCTTTTACGAAGCCCCAAACTCTTATAGCTGCCATTATGAATCCTTTAATACGATGGAAGGCCCCCTGAATGATGTGATCAACTTTCTCACTGATGGGAAAAGAATGTGGAAGATTAAACAACGAGAACAGGTAAAATTTTTTGCTTCCATGTTGAATGTCACCTTTAAGTTGTGACACTATTTTATTTCCTCTACTCTGTTACCGACTTATCACCATAGTGAGGTAACTAGAGATAGAGCTANTTTGTTTGGTCACAAATGACCTCACAAAGGATTTTCAACAAAAATTGGATGCCAATTTGAGGTTTAGGGCATTCAATTGTTGAGATTTGGGGTGTTAGCCAATATTGGGGATAATTAGGGGGTTTTGGTCAAATATGGTAAAATTGACCAAATTAGACCATGGTGTAGTTGGACAAAATGAAATTGGGATTATTTTGGATTTATTGGGATTTTTTGGAAATTTTTGGAATTTTTGGATTTTTAGGCCATGGAGGGGCATTTTGGTAATTTGGGCCTTTTTTGGAATTTTTTGTCAGTTTTGACAAATTTGGATATGTTCAAAGTGTTTGGAATGAATTTTGATCTCACTTTTGGAAAATTTGGATGTATTCAAAGTGTTTGGAATAAGTTTTGATCAATTTTGGGTATTTAAAAAATTTGGGAATTTTAGCCAAATTTGGGTCCTAAGGGCAGTTAGGTAATTTGGAGGTGCCTATTTGGGAATATTAGCCAAATTTGGGTCCCAAGGGCAGTTAGGTAATTTGGAGGTGCCTAGGTTTTGGGAATTTTAGCCAAATTTAGGTCCCAAGGGCAGTTAGGTAATTTGGAGGTGCATAGGGATTTGGGAATATTAGCCAAATTTGGGGTCCAAGGGCAGTTAGGTAATTTGGAGGTGTCTAGGGCAAAAGACCAAGTTGGGCATTTCAAGTTTCAAGGGCAGTTAGTAATTTGGAGGTGCCTAGGGGCGGGTATTTTGACAAATTTTAGAAATATTAGCCAAATTTGGGTCCCAAGGGCAGTTAGGTAATTTGGAGGTGCCTAGGGGCAAAGTATCAAGTTAGGCATTTCACATAGAATTGGATAAATATTCATTCTAAATGAACCATGGATTAACCCAAGTTAAGCATTCCACATAGAATTGGATAAATCCATTCTAAATGAACCATGGATTAATGTTCAAGAGGAGTATTTCAAGCAGAATTGGATAAATATCTATTTTAAATGCACCATGGATCAATGAAATCCCCATTTTGGGCTCTCATGTATTGATCTTAGCCATGGTATTGTGAGGGTATTGTGAAGATATGGTGAGGGTATGGTGTATCTTAACTCCAAACCAACACCCAGGGTTAATCCTAAGGCCAAATAACCCTATAGGAACTCTTCTTGAGCTTCCCTATAATGATCTTACCTACTAAGTGCTAGAGGTTAGGACCAATATGTGGAACTTCAAGTTGATTAAAGAGAAGAGTTTTGAGTTTCTAATGGTGGGGTACCTTTTTTAGTTTTCTAAATCTAGGCAGTAGGAAAGTCCTATGGCTAGACCTAGGCTACTAAAGAAGTTTTTAGACCTCAACCAAAATGAGGACAACAATGTGTTATGTCTTTCTTCTAGCATGTTTTAGATGAGCTCTTAAATTTTGCATCAATGTGGGTTCTAAAAATTTGTCACTTCAATCTCTCTCAAATGGAATAAAATTTAAGATTTTATCTGATGTTTCAGGTTCAACTTTTAGGAGGTAGATGAAATAGTAGACAAGACACTTGCCGTAGATTTTCCCCTCATTTAGTGAGGACTAAGATATACATTGGGTTTGAGGTTTTCATAGACATAAGGTCATATGGTTAATTACCTCTCTAGATAATGGGAGAGCACTTTTGATTAAGACTTGTTATTGGGAGTTATGTATTCATATAGCACTATCAGAGACTGATAAGATTATCTCAAAATTTAAAAACTTAAAAATTTATGTAATTATGTGATACTTACCATTATCTCATATACACATGCCAAGCAGTTTGATCGAGAGTCGTCCACTATAGAGTTGCATGTCAGACGCGTCAGCAACTGACCATGCAGTAGTGGGTCTCTAACCACTTTCACCATATAATTGTAAGTAACATAAATGTTTTTCTAATTTTTTGGCTACTATTATCTAAAATGAAAAATTAATCATTTGATTTTTATTATGTAGGAGCACAATCATCTCTGGGAAAGGCAGAGGGAGACGGCGAGCCAGACCTCGACATACATGACCAGTAATGGTAGCCAGGCGACCACCGCTTGCTCTGATTTCGAGTTAAAGAGTGCTTCAAATCTTCAAATCACCCAAGAAGCTTACCTAGCACACTTAGNGACGCGGAATCGGATGTGAAATCCTCAACCTCTAAAATATCGTAGGAACCATTGCAATAGAGAAATATCTAAAGCAATGCAGTATCGGATATTGAAATCTGTACCTCTAAAATTTTGATATGAACCATTGCAGTAGAGAAATATCTAAAGCAATGCAGTATCGGATATTGAGATCCGTACCTCTAAAAGTTTGATTCATTGCAATAGAGAAATATCTAAAGCAATGCGGTATCGGATATTGAGATCCGTACCTCTAAAAAGTTTATTTGAACCATTGCAACAGAGAAATATCTAAAGCAATGCGGTATCGGATATTGAGATCTGTACCTAAGAGAAATATCTAAAGCAATGCGGTATCAGATATTGAGATCCGCACCTCTAAAAGTTTGATATCATTGCAATAGAGAAATATCTAAAGCAATGCAGTATCGGATATTGAGATCCGTTCCTCTAAAAGTTTGATATGAACCATTGCAATAGAGCAATATCTAAAGCAATGCGGTATCGGAGTTGAGATCCGTACCTCTAAAAGTTTGATATGAACCATTGCAATAGAGAAATATCTAAAGCAATGCGTTTCATACCTCTAAAAGTTTGATATGAACCATTGCAATAGAGAAATATCTAAAGCAATGTGGTATCGGAGAATCCACCTCTAAAAGTTTGTTCTTGTTGAATTTGTGGGAATTTTGTAGAATTTGTGAACATTAAATGCAAAGATGGGAATAGGGCGTCCAAGCCTACCCCAAAATTTAGAGATGGGTATAGAGCGTCTTGCCTATCTCGAAATGTAGAGATGGGTATAGGGCGTCTTGCCTATCCCAAATGTAGAGATGGGTATAAGGGGTTTTGCCTATCCCAAAATGTAGATGTGGGGAATAAGGCGTCCAAGCCTACCCCTGAATGTAGAGATAGGGGATGAGGCATCCATGCCTATCCCGAAATGTAGAAATGGGTATAGGGCGTCTTGCATATCCCAAAATGTAGATGTGGGGAATAAGGCGTCCAAGCCTACCCCGGAATGTAGAGATAGGGTATGAGGCATCCATGCCTATCCCGAAATCTAGATGTGGGGAATAAGGCATCCAAGCCTACCCCGGAATGTAGAGATAGGGGATGAGGCAACCATGCCTATCTCGAAATGTAGAGATGGGTATAGGGCATCTTGCCTATCCCAAAATGTAGATGTGGGGAATAAGGCGCCCAAGCCTACCCGGAATGTAGAGATAGGGGATGAGGCATCCATGCCTATCTCCAAATGTAGAGACGGGTATAGAGCATCTTGCCTATCCCAAAATGTATATGTGGGGAATAAGGCGTTCAAGCCTACTCCGAAATGTAGAGATAGGGGATGAGGCATCCATGCCTATCCCGAAATGTAGAGATGATGAAAATTTTGCAAAGTGTAGAGAACGTCCGTATAAGTTTGTACAGTGCAAAATTTTATTGAAATGTCTGTGTAGAGACTCAAAAATTTATGAGGGGCAAAATTTTGTTTCAATTGTTTTAGGATTTAGACCCAGTTTCAGACAAGCGCAACATGTAAGAACGAGTCTTTGTCTTTGAAACACGAGGCATGGTGCTTCTCGAAGTATCGTCCACTGACTTAGGACAANATTTTCAATGGTCCTCTGAAAGGGTAAATCCTAAGAGAGTAGCTAGTATTCACGATTCTGATGCAATGTTTATTTTGGCATCTCAATTTGCTGCTATTTCTAAAAAGATTGATCAAATGAGAATGAATTATTCTCAAGTACCCCCAATATTAGAGAAGAATTCACTGTGACAGATTATTGATAATCATCTTATGAAACTTTAAACGCTATAAATAATAGAAATAACAATCCATATTCTAAATATTTTAACCCTGGTTAGAAAAATCACCCTAATTTTAGTTGGAATAATTATAATAGTTCAGTGAATCCATCCGGAAATCTGAAGAATTAAGGAAATCCAAATTTTTGACCTTATTATCCTCCGGATTTAACTCCAACCCTAACCCACAAGTTAAGGAAAAGAAGTTGACGATGGAAGAAGTAATGTTGAATATGGAAAATCAAATACAAAATCAAGGGGCTGCTATTAGAAATATTGAAAATCAATTAGGACATATTGCTACTGCACTTAGTAATAGACCTTCTGAAATTCTTTCAAGTAATGTGGAAGTTAATCTAAAAGATCAAAATAAAGAGCAAATTAAAGCTATTCAATTACGAAGTAGAAACGAAGTTGAAACAAATATTCAAAGAGAAACTGAAGTTGATGAAGAAAAGGAAGAAATGGAAAATGAACATACACAGAGCCCAGTAGAAAAACCATTACCCCCGTTTCCTCAAAGACTGAAACAGAAGAATAAATATGATAAACAATTTACAAATTTTTTGGAAATCCTTAAGAAGTTAATGATAAATATTCCTTTTGTTGAAGCTTTGGAATAAATGCTAAGTTATGCTAAATTTATGAAGGATGCATTAAACAAGAAAATGAAGTTTACAAATCATGAGACCGTTGCACTTAGTGAAGAGTGTAGTGCTATTATTCAGAGAAAGCTTCCTGAAAAATTAAAAGATCCTGGTAGTTTTACTATACCTTGTGCAATTGGAGAAAAGTTTTACGGAAAAGCTTTATGTAATTTAGGAGCGAGTATCAATCTTATGCCTTCATCAATTTTTAAACGTTTAGATTTCGAAAAAATTTCCCCTACTACTGTAACTCTTCAGTTAGATGATTGATCAATAACTTATCCAAAAGGAGTTATAGAATATGTGCTAGTAAAAGTGGATAAATTTATTTTCCCTGTAGACTTTATAATATTGGATCTGAAGGAAGATAAAGAGATTCTCATTATTTTACGGAGGTCATTTCTCGCAACAAGGAAAGCTATAATAGATGTGCAAAAAAGAGAATTAATGATGAGAGTTAATGATCAAGAAGTGAAATTTAATATAGCAAAAGATATAAAATAACCTGCATTAGAAAAAGATAATGAATGTTTCAGGATGGAAGCAGCTGATTATCTAAGTAATGAGTAGTTTAAGAATGAATTCAAAGATAAATTAAAGTAAAGAGAAAATTTTTATACTAAAAATGAAGTAAAAGAAGAAGATTTAGATTATATTCAGAGCAAATTTGAAGCATTATACTTGCTGGAAAATGATAGTAAAAATTTTATTCCTTCTGGTATTAAACCACCTGAACTTGAATTAAAGATATTACTTGCCCATTTAAAATATGTATTTTTAGGAGAGTCATCCACATTGCCTGTTATTATATCTTCTGAGTTAATTGAAATTCAGGAACAAAAGTTGATAGAGATGTTGAAAACATATAAAAAGGTTTTTGGATGGACTTTAGCAGATATTAAAGAAATTAGTCTTTCAATTTATATGCACAGGATTTTATTAGATGAACAGTATGAACCTAAAGTGGATCCTCAGAGAAGATTAAACCTAATAATGAAAGAAGTTGTTAAAAAAGAGATTTTAAAGTGGTTAGATGTTAGAATTATATATCCTATTTCAGATAGTGCTTGGGTAAACCCAATTCACTGTGTTCCAAAGAAAAGAGAAGTGATTATTGAAGAAAACAAGAAAAATGAATTAATACCAATAGGACAAGTAACTGGTTGGTAAATTTGTACTGACTATAAAAAACTAAATATGGCCACCAGAAAATATCACTTTCTTTTGCCCTTTCTAGATCAAATGTTGGATAGATTGGCTGGGAACAAATACTATTTCTTTTTAGATGGATATACCGGATATTACTAAATTCCAATTGCTCCAGAGGATCAAGAGAAAACAACATTAACAAGCCCATATGGAACATTTACTTTTTGTAGAATGCCTTTTAGACTATGCAATGCACCTGCAATATTTCGAAGATGCATGATGTCAATTTTTAGCAATTTTATAGAGCATGGAATAGAAGTGTTTATAGATGATTTTTCTATATTTGGAACTTCATTTGAGTTATGTCTTAATAATTTAGAAAAAGTTCTGGAGATATGTGAAAAAATCAATCTAGTCTTAAACTGAGAAAAATGTCAATTTATGGTTGCAGGAGGTATTGTTTTTGGGCATAAAATTTCTGAAAAAAGGCATGGAAGTAGATCCTACAAAAATCTAAGTTATAGAAAAATTACCAACTGCTAATAATGTTAAAGGGGTGAGAAGTTTTCTAGGACATGCTAGTTTTTACAGGCGCTACATAAAATTTTTTTCAAAAATAACTAAACCCCTAAGCCAACTTTTAGAAAAGATGCAGAATTTGATTTTAATGAGGAATGCATAATAAAATTTGAATTATTAAAGAAAAAATTAATCACTGCAGCTATAATAATACCACCTGACTGAGAGAAACCATTTAAAATAATGTGTGATGCTAGTGATTATGGTATTGGAGCTGTATTAGGACAAATGCATGACAAATATTTTAAAGTTATATTTTATGCTAGTAAAACTTTAAATAATGCTCAAATTAATTATACCACTACTGAAAGAGAGTTATTAGCTATTATTTATGCCTATGATAATTTTAGATCTTATTTAATTGGAACTAAATGTATAGTGTATACAGATCATTCTGCTATTAAATACTTGATGTAAAAGAAGGATGCTAAACCAAGATTAATTATATGGATACTTCTATTACAAGAGTTTGATTTTACTATGGTAGATAGAAAGAGAAATGATAATCAAATAACTAATCATTTGTTTAGAATAAAAATACAAATATTAACTAATTTTGTAAATGAAATTTTAGAAAATTTCTCTGATGAACATTTATATAGTATTGATGAAATGGATGTACTGTGGTATGCTGATATAGTAAACTATATTGTAAGTGACATTCTACTAGCTGATATCAAGAATCCACAATTAACAAAAATTATCTATGATTCGAAAGACTATTTTTGGGATGACCCATATTTATATAAATAATATAAAGATTTAATTATTATAAGATGTGTGCCTTATGAAGAAACTTAACAGATAATTGAAAGATGTCATGATTCTAAATTTGGAGGACATTTTGGAATAAATATAACTGCATATAAAATTTTGCAAGCTGGATTTTATTGGCCTACTATTTTTAGAGATGTTAATGAATATATTAAAACATGCGATCAATGTAGGAGAGTAGGAAATATTTCTAGAAGAAACAAAATTCCTCTAAATTACACATTGGAAGTTGAAATTGCAAGTAGGAAATATTTCTAGAAGAAATGAAATAGCTCTAAATTAATCATTAGCAGTTGAAATTTTCAATATATGTCAATAAGTAGGAAATATTTCTAGAAGAAACAAAATGCCTCTAAATTACACATTAGAAGTTGAAATTTTTGATGTGTGGGGATTAGCCTTTATGGGACCATTTATGCATTCATTTGGAAATTTATATATATTACTTGTTGTTGATTATATGTCTAAGTGGATTGAAGCTATTGTTGTGCCTAGATGTGACGCTTGGAGTGTTTTTAAATTTTTAATTAAAATATTTTTACAAGATATGGAATGCCGAGAGTAATCATTACTGATGGAGGATCTCATTTCAGGAATAAGAGAATCAAAAAATTAATCAAGAAATATGATATAATGCATATATTCTCTACTACTTATCACCCTCAAACTAGTGGTCTAGTAGAAATATTAAATTGTAAAATTAAACACATTTTAGAAAAAATTGTAAATCCATATAAATTGGATTGGTCTGCTAGACTAGATACTGCATTATGGGCATACAAAACTGCTTATAAAACTCCTATAGGAATGTCCCTATATAGATTGATTTTTGGAAAAACATGCAATTTACTAGTAGAATTGGAACATAAAGCATTTTGGGCTATTAAAGAATTTAATTTTAATTTAAAGGATGCTAGTGAGAAAAGGTTTTTGCAACTAAATAAACTTGAGGAGATTAAAAATTATGCATATGATAATGCAAAAATCTATAAAGAGAAAATGAAAATATGACATGATCGAAAAATTGTTAAGAAAAAATTTGAACCTGAACAAGAAGTTCTACTATAAAATACAAGATTGAGATTAATTTCAGGAAAACTAAAATCGAGATGGTTAGGACCATTTAAAGTGATTAAAGTCTGCCATTATAGAACTATTATTATTAAAGATTCTAAAATTGTAAAGATATTTAAAGTTAATGGGCATCATTTGAAACATTATTATGAAGGGCACATACCTCAATAAATGGTATTTAAAGTTAATGGGCATTGTTTGAAACATTATTATGAAGGGCACATACCTCAATTTAAAGAAGTTTTAATGTTAAGTCAACCCAACTAAACAAATGGTATGTTAAGATGACGACGTTAAACCAAGCGCTTTGTGGGAGGCAAACCATACTTATATTTCTATGTATTACTATTTAATTTATTAATTGTCTTATATATTAGTAGATAATAATCATATATAATTGCATTTATTATAAATTAAGTCAAATATTGGTATTGGAGGAAAATTTGAAATCAAATTGAATAAAAAATGAAAATCGCAATTTTGGCCACTGGCGCCGACGACGCCCTAGACAACGGATATCAACGCTGACAACGCCAATCGGGAGCACCGACGGCGCCGAGTGCGGTTGGATGGTTTTAGACAACTTTTGGCGCTATTTCACTTCATAATAACCGTCAAGACCAGTTTAAAAAGGCATAGAAACATCTATGGATTCCTATTAACTTCCTATTTTTGGATTCCATGACTTCTAATTCTAAAAATACTTTGAGGTAAGGAGTTTTCAACAAAAGAAAGTTTATTAGTTTTGACGAGCAGTGATTATACGATAAAGTTATTTCAAAGAGGAGATTGATCAAGGAAAGAAGATTTGTTAATCATGGAGTGATCAATCCTACTGATCTGATTGATAAGATCACTCTTCAAAGGCGTTGGGAAGTTCTGTGTTACACTACATCTGTGGTTGTCGTACCTGTGGTGAAAGAGTTTTATTTACACTTACATGGAATTACTCAAGGTGTTTTATTCGTACGAGGTGAGGCTGTACCATTTACTCTTGCAAGGATTAATGAATTGTATATGATAGACAACATTCCAATCTATCATTATACAAATTTCATTCCTACAGAAGATTTGATGCAAGATGTGTATAATCGTCTGACGGATGAAAGTGATATGTGGGAGAAACAAGATGAAGAATAAGTTAGTTTCTCCACTTCATTACTTAATTCAATTTTGAAGCAATGACATTTCTTTATTACTGCAAAATTACTCCATACTATGAAAATTAGCAGAGTCACCAAAGAATGTGCTATTTTAAATTATTGCATTCAAATAGAAAAACCCATTGATATAGGGGCTATTATATTTAATATTTAAATCTATTATGGGTATCCTTACTAATGGACCAATTTATGGACTTGGGCATCCATCTACCATCTTTTTAAATTGCAATCAAGCCCAAGTTCCATATTAAAGTTGGGAAAATACTTTATTACCTTGGGAGCCCATGAATCTTAAAGATGAGAATTATTGTGGAAATGGAAATGAAGTATTAAAAACCATCATAGATCAATCTTCACATGCTTCAACTCCATTAATACCACCAACAGTTGGAAGTTCGCTTGTTTCGGAAAAGAAATTGAAGAAAATTAAAAGGGAACTTCAAAGTATTATGAATGCAGTAGGAGATCATAAATACCTTTTTGATCACCTAAATTGGAGAATGAAAGAAAATTTGGATCACACTAGAACTTTGAAGCAGGATTAGTTTGGATGTTTAAAGAAAATGGGTGGATCGAAGAAAATTCAACAGATTAATTCTCGTACCGATCCTTCTACAACTTATATGTTTATTAACAATCTATGGGAGATATCAGAGGAGGAGAAAACACTGAAGAAGAGGCATAATAATTGAAGATTTTAAATTCTCTATTTATTTTAGAACATTATATATATTTAGTGTAATTATGTGGATTTAATTTGGTTTGGTTTGTTTTTTTTTTTTTTTGCTTTAGAATTCTGAACTTTTATTGTATGTATAGTTTTATGGCAGCATTTAGTGTTGTGGCTTGATTTTAATGCTGATTTATAATTAATTTTTTTAATATGTGTGATTGTGTAATTAAAAAAATTATTTTTGTAAAAAGTGTACTTTCATATACAAAAGTTAGTTTGTTGTTGTTTGTGAAAATTCATGTTGGTGAAATGTTTTGTTTTGTGAATTATTATTAGATAAAGATTTGTGTTTAAAATACTAAAAATTTTGGAGTAAGTTGATAGTAAATTCAAAATTAAAAAAAAAAAATCAAAATATGAAATTTTCGGGCCTTCAGCGCCGACGGTGCTGGAATCGGCGTCGATGGTGCCCTTGACCCGACAGTAGATTTTAACCCCTAAAAATTTGCAATTTTTACTGTGGCCACCATTTTTACGCTTAAGTCATCTTCAAGCTTCAGTTTGGGCGACTATGGGTTGATTGTGGTCGGATTTGAGGCAATTTAGAGGCTAAGAGACTTCGGATTTCATTTTCTTTAGGTAAGAGCTACACTTTAAACCAAAAATTTTTTATTTTCACCAAGGATTTATCTCACATTGCATGGATCCAAAAATATGGAAATTTTTTGAGAAATTTTTTAGAAAAAACCTTTGGTGATGCACTCTTATATAGTGATTTGAAGTTTAAAATGTTTTAATTTTTGATTTTTGAAATTTTAGAATTTATTCATATTTTTCAAAATTTTCTATATTTCTTATGGCACCTAGATTGAGCAAAAGGAAAGTAGAATATGACGAGCAGAGATTTGTTAGCTTTAGAGTCAGTGCTCGATTTCATAGCATTTATGAAAATAAGAAAGTAATTTAGGACTGAGGTTTTAAAAATCCAGGAGGAGAAGTTGAACGTTTGATTATTGCTTAACAATGGGAAAACTTATGCTATTTTACCGCTGATGCGAGGATTGTAATGGAATTTTATGCCAACCTTCCCGAAGCTTCTGATGTATTTGTTCGTGGAGAAAGGGTAGAATTTACTCTAAAGAAAATAAATGAGTTTTATTCTGTAGAAGATGTGTATAGATGTTAGTGTCATTCTTTTTTTGTTACAGATCATGTTTTAGATGAAGTTATTTCTTTTCTGACTAGTGAGAAAAGGGATTGGAAAATAAAAAATGGAGTTAAAGTTAACTTTCCTCGTACTAGTTTAAATGTAGTATCTAAGGCCTGAAATTATTTTATTTTTGGAAGAATGATTCCGACGAACCATTATTGTGAGGTGACCAAAGATAGAGTCATTCTGAACTACTGTATTCAACAAGTTATGGACATAAATGTGGGCTATATTATTTATATGAACACTCGATCTATTGCTCTGGGAGAGACCTCTAGTGGATTGGCACACCCTGCTCTTATTTACGCACTTTGTGAGCAGGCATGAGTTGATTTTAGAGATGATGAGGAGAGGATTGAGCCTCAAAGACCACTTGGGCTTGCAAACATCAAGACATATGAATCTCATGTTGATTAGAGATCTGACAGTAAGGCTAGAAATATTCCTTCTACTTCTAGGGATATTCCTTCTACCTCTTATGGACCTACTTCTAGTGACCCCAACAACAGAGAACTTTTAGATCAGATGATGATACAACAAGGATATATTTTGAGGATGGATTACAGGATGCATATTATGGAAGCCAGAAATGCTCACACTGATGATTTGATTCGACAAAAATTTGAATATGATGTTGCTTATGATGATGCTTTAGTTAGATACCTGAGGGGAGAACATTCAGTTCAGTTCCCTGTTCACCCTGTGTTTACTCCATATCAGCAGCAGAAATTGGATGTAGATGAAAACGAAGATGATATTGACTAGTTATCTTTTTGTTTGTTTGTTTGTGTTTGTACTATGTGATTGTATTGTTTGTGTTGTGATGTTGTTTAGACTTTGTTTGTTATGTTATGTGAAATTGTAATGTTGAAAACTATTTTCATTTTTAGAATTTAGTTTAGTTATGTTAATATTTTCAGCACTTTGTTATGTTTTATGATTAGTTCTTTCTCAGCAAATTTTGTATGTATTATGTGCAATTTAATGTTTTTAGCCTTGTAGTTTTCATTTTAGCACCTACAGTATTTTCAAAATTTTGTTAAAAAAATCAGAATCACCAACAGGTATAAAATTTTTTTTATGTATTTAATGCTTTCTTTTACCCTTCATTTTTAAAGCTCTTCATATAAAAATCTTTTAAAAATTTAAGTTGGGGGGGAGGGGAGAAGAAAAATCATTTTTAGAAAGAGAGAAAGAACTTAATTTTATTTGTCCTCACTTAATTATATTTTCAAAATTTTAGATTTAACATGACTTTTGGTATTAGAGGTTAACTTTGGATAACTATATTTATGTTTCTAAATATATAGTAAATTTAAGTAAAAATTTTCAATAATAAAGGTTAATTCTATAGGCTACGATATTTGGTAAAAGAGAATAAGACTATGTTTTTCAATTTTAGTAAAAAAAATCTATATTTTTGAAGTATTAAAAATTTTAAAAGAATCATGTAAAAAGAAAAGAATTAAACTTTATGAAATCTTTAAGTTAATATAAATTGTTAAATTCATGTAAGAAGAAAAGAATTAAACTTTATGAAATCTTTAAGTTAATATAAATTTGTTAAGTGAAGAAAATGTAATAAGTTTTTAACTTTATGAAGAGGATAGTGAATTTCAAAATCATTAAAGGCTATCCAGATATAGTAATCCTCGTTTTTAACTTTAAGAAGAGGATAGTGAAGTTCAAAATCATTAAAGGCTATCCAAATATAGTAATCCAACTTTAAAAAGAGGATAGAGAAGTTCAAAATCATTAAAGACTATCCAGATATAGTAATCCTCAAAAAAAGAAAAGAAAAAGGCTATCCAGATATAATAATCCTCACATTAAATTTAAATTTTATGAAATCTTTAAACTAATATAAATTTGTTAAGTGAAGAAATGTGACAAGTTTTTGACTAAAAGAGGATAGTGAAGTTCAAAATCATTAATGGCTATCCAGATATAGTAATCTTGACATATAAAAAAAAGGAGAAGAAAATAAAGAAAGAAAAGAAAAAAGGGGATTAAAAATGATTCTGAAAAGAAAAGAAAAAAAAATATGGGGAGAAGCTTGAGGAAATGCCTAATTAAAAATTGATTTCACTTGAATCAACTTAAGGAAAAAGACTTGAACACATTTTCTAAACTTTTTATTTGAATTATTAACTTAATTCTAATAAAGTTTTATGAAGTTTTTTTCATATGAATTTGCTAAGTGACTTTAATATAACAAATTGAGAGGATAAAAAACCTTAGATATAATTATTGAATATCTTTACACCTTCAGTATTAACTAAAGTTGTTTTGAATTTCTCTTAAGTTAAATTATTATATTTAGAAAACTAAAATATAAAAGTCTAAAAGTTAAGGTCTTTATCATAAGTCGTATTTTCTTATGTAGTAAAGGAGTTACTTGAGGACAGGTAACATGTAAGTTTGGGGGATTTTGATACATCAAGAATATATGCATTTTTAAACTCATATTTTATACCTATTTTTGATGATATTACAGTTTAATGGAATGTATTTTGATGTTTTCTTGTAGATTGTTGATTTTTAGGGCTTAAAGTAAAAAGAAAACAAAAAAGATGAAATTTAGAGTCAAAATGACGTTTTTGAAGAAATGCTCAGCGCCAGCAGCACCGAGGGTAGCGCCGACCGCGCAGAACAAATTAAAGCGGAGATTTTTTACTCAGCGCCGACGGCGCCAGACCAACGTCGACGACACCAAAGGCGGTGCATACCTCATTTCTAGAAGGTTTGTTGTATTTGGACGATTTTTTGAAGAGTTTTTGGAGGCACCTCTTGGAGAACCGACCTTGGGCTCTATTTGGGGCCGAATTTCATCAGAAAATATGCTCCTCTACATTTTTTACTCCTCTACTTTCATTTTTTGCACCACATCATTCCATTTCACTTCCATATTTGAGTCAATTAGTGATTTTGTTTTCATAGTTTAGAGTATTTTTGGTGAGATTTAGTGTGAAACTTTCTGTAAGGGTGTTGGAGAAGGAGAAAAGTGAAGATATCTTCTTCCTGCATTTCTAAGGAAAGGCTACAAAAGATATGCTTTGAGAAAGAGCTTTTAGATAAGTATTATTTGTTTATCAGTGTTGTATGAACTTTCTTTTATATATGAAACTTGTGTTTTGATATTTATTTTTCATGAAGTCTGAGTAGTTCCCTCTATCTTTCTCTCTACCTAAGATACGGTGAAATGAAAAGATAATATGAATGTGCCAATATTAAATTGTAAAATAAATTGTGATGATTTTTCAACTCTAAACTGAATTTACTTTTCAATCTGACCAATTGATTTGTTAAAATGTGTTGTGAAACATATGATCCAAGAAATGAAGTATGAGTTCTACAACAGAGTAAGGACCACATTTGATTCCATGAAGGAGAACATCATTTATGGAATTAAGTGCAAATAAATTGGGAAATATTCTTTGTTGGGTGTAGAATTGGAAAACCTTTAGGGTGACAGACTATAATCTTCAATTCAGTCTTAGTGTTTAAAAACTGAAGCGAGAGCTAGCCTTTAGGTCAAGGGAAGTGGGAGCTGGTATCCTCCTAGCCTAGCCATGGATTTAGGGACTAAATAGTGAGATTAGCCAATGATTTTCTATGCACTATATCAGGGTAGAGAATTAAAATTGCTCCTATTTGGCACAATACATATTATGAACATTTATCTCATCTCATTTTACCATAACTTTATTGTAGTGAGAATGATGTTTTTTCACATAAGAATCTCCTTTGCATAAACATAGTTAATAGATTAGAATTTACTATTTTAAATTTTACATATTTGAATTGATAATAGTTTAGAAATTTAATTTTGAATACATTTAATAATTGAAATTAGTGGCAGTGATTTCAATTGACTTTCTGTGAATTTCCTAGCAAATTTGTCATTTTCAATTTAAACCTTCCCCGTATGATCGATATTTGAGGGCTTAAATAGAAATTCCATTATTACTTGATAACGATACATATACTTGCATAGAATCCAAATATTAATTGATTGTATTTAATTAAACTTTACACAATCTATCGCAACAAAAAGTTTGGATCACCTTACTTTGAAGATATGGTTTTGTAAAGAATAGATTTTATTTTTTACGGTTTTAAATGATAATAATTTATGATGATTTGAACTCCGATCTTTATTTACTTTTCGATCTGACCAATTGAAATGTTAAAATGTATTGAGAGACATATGTTCTTAAATTAGATATGATCTACAACATAGGGAGAATCACATTTGATTTTATGGGAGAGTATATCATCCATGGGGTTGGGTGCAAATAAATAGAGAAATATACCTTTGTTGGATGCAGAATTGGAGATTTTAAGGTGACTGATTAAAACCCTAATTTAGTGCAGTTGATTGAAAACTAATGCAAGATTGTTAGCTCTTAAGGGAGGGAGTAGTGGGAGCTTTAGATTGACAGCCTATATCCTCTCAGCCTAACCACAGAATTAGAGACCAAACTCTGGATTACTCAATGTTCTTTATAGCACTCAGAAGAGGGTAAAGAATATGATTGCTCCTATTTGGCACAAAACAGTTTATATATATTTTTTCAAATTATTTCAATTTCTTCACAAACCATATACTCATTGTAAAGGAGAATGATGCTTTCTTAAATTTGAACTTTCCATCACAACAAAACACTTTGTTTAATTTTCACAATTTTATTTCTAAAAGTTTAGTATTTAGTTTAATTTAATTTTTGTAATCTTATATCTAACATTCACCGAAGTAGTCAATTTTCAAATTTTGTACTTTATTTTTATTTTTTTATTTTTATTATAAAATAATTTTCATAATTTACTTTAAGATTTTCCAACTTCTATGTGGGATCAATATCTATGACTCCATTAGTGCCCTTTATTACTTGCATAATACGTATACTTGCATTGATATTTAAGAGAGATTTGACAGTTTTAAAAGAGTTTTAAATGATAAGTTATATTTATAAAAAGTGTTTTGTTAGGATTATATTGCATATTTATTATAAATCTGCCTTCATTAAGTTTTTGGCGTCATTAAGTGGTGTCAACTTCTTAAATATTTGTATATACAAATCTCCCGTGTCAGTCGATCGATGTTAATTGGTGTGGCTACTCCACCTTTGTGATTATTCATGTCTTCCAAGAGAAAGCCCTAAGTTAAGAATTACGTGAGTGTACAATTCCCTTACGAAGCTGAGTGATTTCTTGATGTGAACCTTAGGCAAAGATCCTAGCGGTTGGAGTCCTCATCTCCCCTTGCATTGGTTTAACCAACTTCCTTTAGAGAAATTGTATTGTTTAACTTTGGCATAGTGAGAAAAACTTTGCACCTAGCTCACTTTGCAAAGTTCTTTGGAGTTTTGAAATAGAAAATGCTTTGTAGCCAGTGACTTTCATTTTCATACCTATTTTATGCTTTGAAATAGAAAAAAACTTTGCACCTAGCTCACTTTGCAATGTTGAGATTTTCATACCTATTTTATATTATTTTTGATGATATTGCACTTTAAAGAAAGATATTTTTGATGTTTTATTGCAAGAATGATGAAATAGGGTTATTGGAGCAAAAAGATGCAAAGAGGAGCGAATTTGGACCAAAATGTGAAGAATTGAACTAAGGCGCCGACGACGCCATCGACCCCGCCGACGATGAGATTTTCCCGAGACTCCAAAATTAATTCATTAAGAAGGTTTGCCGACGATGCCCTCGAGGCCGCCAACTGCAAGCTCGACGGTTATGTCCAACTAGGCTTTGGATGAGGACAAATTTTGAAGGGATGCTTAGGAAACTCTTGGGAAAACTCATCCACATCTTTAAAGAGAAGACTTTGGCCAAAAATAGAAAGGAAAGGCTCCAAATTGAAGTGTGAAAAAGTGTAGAGAGTCTAAATTGTGAGGAATTCTTTGAGAGATTGTAAGAGTGGAGAGAAAGTGAGAGATTCTTCCTCCTTGCCGCTTCGAAGAGGAATTCTGTGTGCTGCAAAGAAAGGAAGAGATTCACAGGAACTTTGAGGAGTTTTCTTGTGGAGAAATTAGAGATAAGTTTATTTATTATTGTAGTTTGTATGACTTGTTTTATATATGAATTCCGAGTTTTATTGTGTTTTCCCCATGAGATCTGAGTAGTTTTCTCTGTCTTTCTCCTTGTCTTAAGATTTGTGAAATGGTGATTTGAATTGGTTGAGCCATGAAAATGTTAAAAAAAATTGTAATGATCTTTCCACTTCGATCTTAATTTACTTTCAATCTGGTCAATTGATTTGTTAAAATATGTTGAGTTTTTCAACTAAAGTGAAGATTACATCCAAGATTCAGGGAGGTCAAAGCCCTTGGAAGTTGGGTGCAAATAAATACGGAAATAAAATTATCGAGTGTAGAATTGGAGATTTTAGAGTGACAGAATAAAATCCCCAATTCGGTCCTATCGTTTGGGTGTTGAAGTGTAGATGTTAGCCCTCAGGCGAGGGGAACGTGAAAGCTCCAAAGTGAGAGTCGGTATCCTCCCAGCCTAGTTACAGAATCAGTAACCAAGCATAGGATTAGTCAATGTTCTTTATGTCTGGACCAAAGGGTAAGTCATATCGTTTGGGTGCTGAAGTGTAGATGTTAGCCCTCAGGCGAGGGGAACGTGGGAGCTCAATTCAATCCTATCGTTTGGGTGTTGAAGTGTAGATGTTAGCCCTCAGGCGAGGGGAACGTGGGAGCTCGAAAGTAAGAGCCGGTATTCTCCCAGCCTAGCCGCAGATTCAGTAAACAAGCGTAGGATTAGTCAATGTTCTTTATGTTTGGGTGTTGATGTGTAGATGTTAGCCCTCAGGTGAGGGGAACGTGGGAGCTCCAAAGTGTCCGGTATCCTCCCAGCCTAGCTGTAGATTCAGTAACCAAGCATAGGATTAGTCAATGTTCTTTATTCGGTATCCTCCCAGCCTAGCCGCAGAATCAGCCAAACATAGGATTAGTCAATGTTTTTTAAGGTATCCTTCCAGCCTAGCCATAGAATCAGTAACCAAGCATAGGATTAGTCAATGTTCTTTAAGTATCCTCCCAGCCTAGCCGCAGAATCAGTAAACAAGCATAGGATTAGTCAATGTTCTTTATGCCTCAGCCTAGCCGCAGAATCAGTAACTAAGCATAGAATTAGTCAATGTTCTTTATGCCTGGACCACTAGCCGCAAAATCAGTAACCAAGCATAGGATTAGTCAATGTTCTTTATGCCTGGACCAAAGATTAGCCGCAGATTCAGTAAACAAGCGTAGGATTAGTCAATGTTCTTTATGCCAGGACCAAAGGGACCACAGATTCAATAAACAAGAATAGGATTAGTCAATGTTCTTTATGTCTGGACCAAAGGGTATCGCAGATTCAATAAACAAGCATAGGATTAGTCAATGTTCTTTATGCTTGGACCAAAGGGTAAATACGAATTTAGCAAACAAGCATAAGATTAGTCAATGTTCTTTATGTCTGGACCAAAGGGTAAAGAATGCAGATTCATTAAATAAGCATAGGATTAGTCATTGTTCTTTATGCCTAGACCAAAGGGTAAATAATATGTATGCTCCTATTTGACACAATATAATTTGAACTAATTCACTTTATCCATTCACTATAATTTAGAATAGTTATGCTCCTATTTGGCACAATATAAATTGAACTAATTCATTTTATCCATTCACTATAATTTCTGTGCTCCTATTTGGCACAATACAATTTGAACTGATTCACTTTATCCATTCACTATAATTTCTTTAAGGAGAAGGATACTTTCTTATATATTGAAGATCACATTAAAAACTTCATTACTATATTTAGTTATTTAATATATATTTCAATTGCCTATTAGTGACAAATAAGCAAATTGAATTTTATTATTGTGATTAAAGTATTGCTTTTCTAAAGTCTTAGTTCATAGTTCTAATATTACTCCCTGTGGGATCGATATCTAGGACTCCATTAGNAGAAATATTACTATTGGGCATAGAATTTGAGATTTTAGAGTGACAGACTAAAATCCTCAATTCGATCCTATCGTTTGGGTGCTGATGTATAGATGTTAGCCCTCAGGTGAGGGGAACGTGGGAGCTCTGAAGTGAGAGCCGGTATCCTCCCACTAGCCGCAAAATCAGTAACCAAGCATAGGATTAGTCAATGTTCTTTATGCCTGGACCAAAGATTAGCCGCAGATTCAGTAAACAAGCGTAGGATTAGTCAATGTTCTTTATGCCAGGACCAAAGGGTAGTCGCAGAATCAGTAACCAAGCATAGGATTAGTCAAAGTGAGAGCCGGTATCCTCCCAGCCTAGCCGCAGATTCAGTAAACAAGCGTAGGATTAGTCCTTTTTATGCTTGGACCAAAGGGTAAAGAATAGGTATGCTCCTATTTCGCACAATATAATTGAACTAATTCATTTTATCCATGCATTATAATTTCTTGGCAAGGAGAAGGATGCTTTCTTCTATATTGAATATCACAATTACCGTTATTCTCTATAATTAGTTACTATCCAAATTATCTACTTATTTCAATTGCATATTAGTGACAGATAAGAGAATGTTGTTGTAGTTGAAGTATTACTTTTTATTAAATCTTAGTATGTAGTATTCTATTTCTCCCTATGGGATCGATATCTAGGACTCCATTAGAGCCCTATATTACTTGAGCGATACGTATAGGTCTTAGTCCATAATTCTAAACTACTCCCTGTGGGATTGATATCTAGGACTCCATTAGAGCCCTATATTACTTGAGCGATATGTATAATTGTGTTGACAAATTTGACTTTAACATTATTGAATATTATATATATATACATCTTTATTAAATCAAACATATTAAGTGTGACTTTACACTCTATTAGAGCCCTATATTACTTGAGTGATACGTATACTTGCGTTGATAAGTGTGACTTTACAATTATTAAATATTTTATACATCCATCTTTATCGAATCTATACGTTGATAAGTGTGACTTTACAATTATTGAATATTTATTAAGTCCATATTTATCTTGTATTTTATAATTTGACTTTAACATTATTGAATATTATATCTATACATCTTTATAATCATATATATATATATCGACTTTAACATTATTGAATATTATATATATACATCTTTATTAAATCAAACATCTATATATAAAGTTGCAATCAAGTTTTTGGCATCGTTGCTGAAGTTTAAATCTTCTAGTAGCGTCATCAAATTCTTGTAATTTTTTATTTACAAAAAGGTCGGTCAATTTACTATTACCAAATTGCCAATCAAGTACCTTGGAGTTTAGTTGATTAAAGGGAGATCTAAACAAACTCAGTTTGAGGATGTGCTGGGAAGAATTTTTGCCACTTTATCTAGTTGGACACATTCCTTCCTGTCTCATGGAGGTAGACAACTTTGTTGAAGAGTATTCTAACCACTTATTTATCCTAGATTCTCCAAATGACTACTATGAAGAAAAATACTCAATTACAAATTGAAAGGGCTTTCAATAGATTTCTTTGGGCTGGTCAGAGGCACCAACGTCACTGGGCTAGCTGACAAAAGTTAGCTAAACCCACATTGGCTGGTGGTATTGGTCTTAAAGGCTTGCAACACCTTCTTCAAGTTAACCTTTGCAAGATTTGGATTAGATTTAGAGAGCAACACTCCCTTTGGGCTAAATTTATGATGAACAAGTTTTGTAGAGAGAGTAATCCCTGTAGTGTGACAAGAAAGATTGGGAATTCTAGGCTATAGGTTAATATGCTTAAAATCAGGAACCAAGCTGAAGATTTATTTCTCTAGGATATTAGCAAAGGTAAGGTTAATTTTTGGATGGATTCTTAGTGTCCCAAAGAGTTGCTGCAACCTATCTCTGATCATATTAATACCCATTTACAAGTGGATGACTGTTGTGAGGGGAATTTCTGGTCACTGCCTATTCTCAAAACTATTCTTCAGAAACAGTCTGCTATGCAGATTATCAGAATTTAGTTTAATAGATCTAGAGCTGATAAACTTGTATGGCAGGGCTATGTGCATTAAAGCCTAACTAAATCTATTTATCTTAAACTCAAAACCTGGGAACATAAGCCTTGGTGGGGTTTGATTTGGCACAAAAGTTTGTTCCCATCTATGTCTTTTTTCAGTTGGAGATTGTTTCATGGACTGTTCCCTAATGGTGACATACTTAAGCTTAAAAAATTAAGAGGTCCTTCTCAATGTTATTTATGTGGAAAGGAGGAGGATTCTATTCCTCATCTATTCTGCAAATGCAGTTTTGCTCAAGAGGTATGGTCTAATTTCTCTAATCATCTCACCATTAACACCATTCAATTGGAATGGTTTAATATTCTTACATGCTGGAAAAGTTGGAAGTCTGCCAAGGTTTGAACTATTCCTTTCATGGTGGCCTAGTTTCTTTGGATGGCTAGGAACAAGGCCAAGTTTAATTCACAGCATATCTCCATGTCTCAAGTGACAAGAAACTGCATCTCTTACCTTCATAAATTGATACTCCATCAGAAATTCCCTTGAATCTGCTCTCCTCCTCCACTTGAAAGGCATCATTCTCCTAGAGTTACTATAATTTATTTGTTTCCTCCTATCTAGCCTTCTATCAAAATCAATACTAAAGGCAGTGTTGACCTCACTTTTCGTTTAGGTTTAGTTATTCCTCTTTAATAGCCTAAGGTCTAGCCATAGGACTTTCCTATTGACTATTCTTAGAAAATTAGACAAGGAACTTCACCACTAGAAATTCCAAACTCTTCTCTACTCAACTTGAAATTCCACATGTTGGTCTCAACCTCTAAGGTCTAGCCATAGGACTTTCCTGTTGACTATTCCTAGAAAACTAGAAAAGGAACCCTCACCAAGGTCTAGCCATAGGACTTTCTTATTGACTATTCTTAGAAAACTAGACAAGGAACCCTCACCATTCCCAAACTCTTCTCTACTCAACTTGAAGTTCCACATATTGGTCCTAACCTCTACCACTTAGTAGGCACACTCCTCTTCACTCAACTTGAAGTTCTACACATTGGTCTTAACCTCTAGCACTTTGTAGGTGGGGCCACTATGGGAGAACTCAAGATGAGTTACCCATAGGATTGCTGGATTTTAGGGTTGACCCCAGGTGTTGGTCTACGGTTTAAGGTACATACTTGCACTCACAATCACTCACAATCCTAAATTTAAACTTCCCGGCTTTGGTCCCTTGATACTTTTGGAAGACTTTTGTAGGTGGTCCCTGTTGACCTCACTTTTGGTTGAGGTTTAGAAACTTCTTTAGTATCCTAGGTCTAGCCATAGGACTTTCCNGTACTTACATTGATAAGTGTGACTTTACACTTATTGAATATTTTATACATACACCTTTATCAATTCTATAACTGTTATTAAGTTTTGGTAGAATTGCTAAGGAATTAAATATTTTAGCAGCAATATTTATTACTTATATTTTTAAGCATATATAAAGTCACGGTCATGTTTTTAGCGCCGTTGCCGGGGAGTAAACAAAAATTACAATTAGAGTAATGAATAAATTAAGATTATTAGAAAATTTTTACTTGAATTGCAACTTATTTTCATATTTAGTTAATTATATAACTGAGTACTGATTTCAAATTGTATGCGTAAATTTAGACATGAAAATCTTATACCCTACGATTCGGAATTAGAACGCACTGTTAGAAAGATTAGAAGATTGAGAAGAGAACCTAGAAATTCAAATTAGAACGCACTGTTAGAAAAATTAGAAGACTGAGAAGAGAACCTAGAAATTCTGATACAGAACATGAACAATCAAGGAATATAAAATGAACACCCACCTAGACCCCTACGAGATTATGCAAATCCTGCAGCAGATGAAATTCACTTATCTGTCCAAAACCCCGACGTAGCTGCTAATTCAGTTGAGCTTAAACTTGTTATTATCCAAATGGTACAAAACAATCAATTCGGAGGTACACTAAATGAAGATCCTAATTTACACCGCGCTAGTTTTTTAGAACTGTGTGCTACTTTTAAATATGATAGAGTCTCAAACAATGTTGTTAGACTTAAGCTTTTTCCTTTTTCACTTAGGGATAAAGCTAAGATGTGGTTAAATTCATTAGCACCAGGATCTATTAGAACTTGGGGAGAACTTTCATAGAAATTTCTATCCAAATATTTCCCTCCATCCAAAATTTCTAAACTTAGAAATGACATAACATCGTTCTGTCAGATTGATGGAGAGTCAATATATGAAGCTTGAGAGAGATTTAAAGATCTTCTTAGGAAGTTCCCTCATCATTCGTTACCAGATTGGTTGATAATTCAAACTTTTTATAATGGATTAGTGGGATCACTTAGATCAATTATAGATGTTGTGGCTGGTGGTTAGTTAATGTTAAAACCTTTTGATATGGCTTATTCATTAATAGAAGAGATGGCTACCAACAATTTTCAGTGGCCCTCTGAAAGGGTAAATCCTAAAAGAGTAGCTGTCCATGATTTTGATGCAATATCTATGTTGGCTTCGCAGATTGCTGCAATATCAAAAAAATTAGATTATTATGGGATGAATTATTCTTCAACACCTCCTATGATAGAAGAGAATTCATCTGGGCAATTTGCGGATGTTCAACCTTCATATGAGACTTTAAACGCTATTAATAGACCTAACAACTATTATTCGAACTATTATTACCCAGGTTGGAAGAATCATCCAAATTTTAATTGGAATAACAATTCTTCTACAAATCAACAATGGGCAAACAACCCAGTGAACCCATTAGGAAATTTATCCAACCAAGAAAATATTAACTATAGACCTTCTTATCCTCCAAAATTTAACAGTAACACTCAAATTAAGGAGAAGACGTTATCTATAGAAGAGCTGGTATTAAACATGGGTCAAAAATTGCAGAATCAAGGAAATCAATTACAAATTCAAGGAAATCAATTATAAATTCAAGGAAATCAATTACAAATTCAAGGCACTTCTATTAAGAATATTGAAAACTAATCAGGGTATATCGCTACTGCGCTTAGTAACCGAACATTAGGAACTTTTCCAAGTACTGTGGAACCAAATCCTAAAGATCAAGGAAAAGAACAAATCAAAGCAATACAATTACGAAGTGGAAAAGAATTGGAAACAAGGGTGCAAAAAGAAACAGAAACTGAAAAAGAGAAAGTGGATACTAAAAAAGAAAAGGATCATGAGTACCCAGATTTAGAATATCCATTTACACTAATGAAGATTACTATGGAGAAACCTGCACCACCGTTTCCTCAAAGATTGAAGCAACACAAATAGAATAAACAATTTTCCAAATTTTTACATCAACGGTAAATATTCTCTTCGTAGAAACCTTAGAGCAAATGCCTAATCATGTTAAATTTATGAAAGATATTCTGAATAAGAAAAGGAAGTTCACGGATAACGAAACTGTTGTACTTATCAAAGAGTGTAGTGCAACTTTTTCAGAAAAAGCTTCCTGAAAAATTAAAAGATCCTGACAGTTTCACTATACCGAGTGTTATCAGTGAAAAATTTTATGAAAGAGCTTAATGTGAATTGGGAGCCAGCATTAATCTTATGCCTCTATCAATTTTCAAAAGATTAGGATTAGGAGAAGTCTCTACTTCTGTAACTCTTTAGTTAGTGGATCGTTCAGTTACATATCCTAAGAGAGTAATAGAAGATGTGTTAGTAAAAGTTGATAAATTTATCTTTCCCGTGGATTTCATTATTTTAGATATGGAGGAAGATAAAGAAATACCTAT
>JXCR01041063.1:138246-150841 GCA_002079205.1 Phalaenopsis hybrid cultivar
AATCCACTCGTTAAAAGAGGATTAGAAAAATCAACATAATCAAACTCTTTTAAAACACCACATGTCCACTTAGGACTAAAAATTTGGTTAAGTATCCTTAAATACATTACTTTGCCCCTTTAGGGTCTTCACCCACATAATTTTCAAATTAAAAAAGTAAATGATATTTACCTTATTCTTGGGAATAATCAAGACATCAACATTCACTGAGCATCAGGTTGTTCTTAAGATAAATTATTAAGCAACATAATAAAATTTAAATGAACCCAAGGTCTTTTATCAGATATAAAGAAAGTTGCATGGACCTGCTCCCTACTCTTAATCAGGTGAATACCTTAGGGATCTATTAAATTTAATATGTTTCGCTTAATAATATTATCCTTAAAACTTAAGGAGCTTCAATACACAACATAGAGTTAGGAAGGTTTTCCAAAACTTTACTTTTCCAGCTCTATATACATCAATGCTCTGAAATGCATTTTGAGTTTCAGATGATGGAACAAGAAGACTCGCCAGGTACACTTTTACAGTTTACAGCATTTCTTGTACTTTCCTACTGCACTTCTATTTATGCTTGTATTTACATACCTGCATGAGAAAAAAAAAATAATAAAATTGCATAAATCACCCCCACAACNCCTTCCTTAGAGGGGTTGTAGAGTTTGATCTTGAAGAATGGGAAAACTTTGTAGCTAGCCCTTCCTGCCATATTGTCGGAGTTCGTAGGATGAAAAAACCTTCATAGCTAGTCCTCCCTACGAACGGTGAAAGAATTTCCTAAGAGAAATTAGAGGGAGAAGTCCTCCACATTTCAACCCCAAAGTTAGAGGCAGCTATGCCATGAATCCAAGAACCTTCAACCATATGTGAGGTTTTTAGGATGAGTTTGATGTGTCATCGAATGTGTTTGGTTGTATCACATAAGCATGAACCATCTTGTTGCATTTTTGCATATGGTCATTTGTTGCAATTTTGCATGGTTTTGTAAGCACTTCAATTTGATCGACAGCCCCGTTGCGATCGATTAATCAACTGATCATTTAGGGTTTCATCGATCGTCTCAGACCATCGGTCTGAGACCGATCACCCAATCTATTGAGTTTGATTGACTGATACACGTCGATCACCCACTTTGCGTTCGATCGACCGTCCCTGGCTGTTGACCTCATTTTTGGTGAGGTCTAATTTCTCTTATTTAAAATCTTAGGATCTAGCCATAGAACTTTCCTGTTAACTAAAAGCATAGTGATGGAGCACCCACCCTATAGAAATTCTAACAACTTCTTTACTCTTTTTGAAATCTCACATGTGTGGTTTTAATCTCTAGCACTTAGAAAGTTGGAACCAACACGAAAAGCTAGCATTGGTCTCTAAAGGTTTGTGAAGCCTTAGTGGCGCCCTCTTTGACCATGGGTGGTTCATGTTCGGTTTCACACACACCCGCACACACCCCAAAACTTTAAAATCACTTACACTGAATCCATCTCCTCAACTCTTTTGAAGGCTCACATGGGTGGTCGCAATCCCTTGACCCTTGGTCAAGAGGGCTAGGACCAACATGTGGAGACTCACAAATGAGTTTTCATTTGGTTTCTTATGGTTCCAAGGTGATTTTGCATGGCATGCATGATCACCATACCCAATTCTCCCCAAGTTACTAAATTATCCTAAAACTCCAAAAAATTCCCATAATACCCTCAATATCCAAAAATAACAAAAATTCTCCAAATTCCTAATCATTTCACCAAAAATCATTTCAATTCATTCTAAAAATACCAAATTACCCCAAATTACCTAAAGATTACCAAAATGCCTCTAATGCCCAAAATATCCTTTTTTTTAACCCAAAATCATTTTAAAAATCCTTTAAATTACCCAATTGGCCCAAAGTACCTCAAACTACCCAAAATTTTTCAAATTGGCCTATGTCTTCAAAAATTACCAAAATGACCAAATTTTCACCAAAATTTCTAAAGTTCCCCTAATCTCCACAAAAATTTCACCAAGGCCAAAATCCCACCAAATTGAGAGCAAACACTCAAATCAATCTCATCAAACCAATTTGTCATGAAAAATTTAAAAATTCCACCAAGCTTAATTCTAAGCCCAATTTCATGACCCAAAATCAATTTTGAAAAGGCCCATCCTTATGAATTTCACCAAGCCCACCTTATTCAAATTCAAAAGCCCATTAATCCAAGCCTACATTATAAATTTTTCTTATCACCCACTTAATCAAAATCGAACCATACCCATGACATATATGGTTAAAACTCATCCATACTTAGCATTTTGACATCACTTCACCAAAAGTCCAAAATTATCAAATTCCCTTTCGTNACCCATGACATACATGGTTAAAACTCATCCATACTTAGTATTTTGACATCACTTCACCAAAAGTCCAAAATTATCAAATTCCCTTTTCGTGAAAATTGATCATCGAACCATACCCATGCATGTGATGAAGCCACTCTTGGAACCATCCATGAGAATCATATGGCCATGCATACCAAATATGGCAAAAGAAGAGGTTTCTTTCTCCTATGACCACGCCTCTTACCCAAATCCTAATCCAACCAAATCCTCCTTCCCCATGCAAAATCAATCACCCAAAGCCCTAAGGGAGTTGACCCAATCACTCCAGCCACCTTGGGAAGAAACTTGGCCCANCTTTCGTGAAAAATTGATCATCGAACCACACCCATGCATGTGATGAAGCCACTCTTAGAACCATTCGTGAGAATCATATGGCCCATGCATACCAAATATGGCAAAAGAAGAGGTTTCTTTCTCCTCCCACCAAGCCTCTTACCCAAGCCCTAATCCAACCAAATCCTCCTTCCCCATGGAAAATCAATCACCCAAAGCCCTAAGGGAGTTGACCCAATCACTCCAGCCACCTTGGGAAGAAACTTGGCCCACTTCCATAGGGTTAAACCACGGTTAAAACCTACCTAACCCAACCCATGACTCATTTTTAGGAAAATTGAAATTACCTATGCTTGAACGAAATTGGCTCCACATCCCCCCACACCTGACCTCCGACAATGTGNACCCACCTCCATAGGGTTAGACCATGGTTAAACCTACCTAACCCAACACATGACTCATTTTTGGGAAAATTGAAATTACCTATGCTTGAACGAAATTGGCTCCACATCCCCCCACACCTGACCTCCGACAATGTGGAGATGACTTCCCTTGGCCGGCCATCCACTTTATCCATCAGAAAACACCAATACCGAGAGGTCCCAAGTGAGGAAAACTCAAAATTAAACTCACCTGAGCTTGCTCAATGCCATTGGCCAATGGGTCTCTTCTTCCTTCCACCTAAGCTTCACTTTGCCACCCTGGCCTACCCTGTTGGAAACCATGGCCCTGCCTATAAAGCCAACACCTTCTCACAGCCAAATGGGACACACATAGTAGCCTTAGAGAAGCCCTACCAAAATCGCTCAAGACCTCCCCTCAGCTTCCTAAGCACACACCAACCATTTTCAGATCATCTCTCCCACTGCCCAGCCTTGATTTTGAGCACAAAATCCAGAGCATTTCAAGTTCATACCACAAACCTCCCCCAAACTCCCAATTGAGCCAACCAAAAGCTTCCCCAGGACACACGATGAATTTTACCATCAAAATTGGTCCTTTCCGAGCACTCTAACATAGTCCTAGACCAAACCTGAACCACCCCTTGATCAAAATTCTACAGGGACTTCACCTCAGCTTATATTGACACTTTGAGAAGGTTTAATAGCTCACATTGATCATCAAGAACAAATCCAACCAAGGCTGCACCTCTTGGACAAAGGTATGGACAAAAACCCCCAAATCTGAGCTCGATTTGGGCTTTTGTGAAAGAAATGTTAATTTCATATGCATGCAACCGTATCAATGTATTTGTCTCGATTAGATGAATGTATAGGAACAAACCACACTTAATTTGGTTAAGTATCCAACGAGATCTAGAGGTTTTAGTATGGATGACTCTCGGTTTGACGCTGATGGGGATGATGAACTGATGCTATTGATTTTTGTGTGTATTGAATGGACGATCAAGATGAAGTCAGACGGGAGAGCGGAGCAAAAAGAGCGTGATGCATGGAAGCTGATGTGGATGGCAGTGGTGAATCACAACATGACACGTGGGCTTTGACGACTAGGAGGGACGTGGCGTCGATGTGAAGAAGTAGAAAAATAGGACATTTTTTATTAAAAATAATTTATAAACTTTAAAAATTCATATAATGGTGTAAAAAAATCATAAAAATAAAATAAAATAACCCCATGCTCAGTGAATAGAGGGAAATTTATTGAACTAAAAATAAAAAATATTTGCCATGTATTTTCTTTAATTAATTAAATACTCTAATGAGTAATTAAAATATAATTAATTGAATAATTATCCAAACGGATTGAAATTTTAAGGGCTTGTTCCCATTGACATGGGACACCTTTTAGGATTTTTTCAGGGCCAGAGGGCCTCTCTATGATTGAAACCCTAATTTTCTAAGAGATTTGATAATATTATAATTAAGAAAATTATACAATTAAAGTAAAAAAGCCTGAAAAATATGAGTAAGGAAATGATGTTCTAAGGTCTAAGGTTCACCTAGATCAGAGGATCTTAGGAAAAATAAAAGTCATGCTTTAAAAATTTAAATATATTTTCTCACTTTAAATTAATAAAAAATACTAAAAATTAGAAAAATATAAATTAATTTAAAAAATCACTAAATTATACCAATATGAAGGAAATGGCATTCTGAGACCAGGTCTTAGTAAAAAATTGAAAAATTTGAAAAATCATTTGAGTATCAAAATATATTTTCTAAGTAAATAAGAATTTTGACTTGAAATAATAATGTAAAATAAAATAAGAAACATAAAATTATGAAAATTGGTTTGGAGTATTTCTTGTGAGGAAAATTGAAGTTAAAATAAGAACTTTATTTTTGAATTATTTCCTAATTTAAAAATTAATTATAAAAAATAAAATAAAATATTAAAAAAATATGAAATAAACTTCTCTAAGTTCTTTGAGGTCAATGAGATATTTGAAAAATATAAAACTTATATTTTTAAATAAAAATATATATTTTATATTTAGTTAGTCATTAAAATCAATTAAGAATTATAAAAAATAAAATATAATTCAAAAATTAACAAAAATGATTCCTAGTGATCCTCTAACTTAGGTGAACCTCCAATACTTTTCTAAGAACAGGTGAACATGTTTTGCTCATCAAATGAATTAGCTTTGAAAATTCTCAATTTTTGACCCAAAATAATCATTAAAATTAAATAAAAAAAGAAAACAACCAATTTTGAATTCTTCTCTAATTTTTTATTTGGCCCATGAGTAAGGCAACACCGAAGTTTCAAAGTCATTTGAGTTAAATTAGATGAATTATGAAGTAAAGAACCTTAAGGGTAAAAAGGCAATACTGAAATTTTATTCCTTAATCAAAATTTAGGTAATGTCATAAGGGTAAATGGTAACTTTGATCATAATAAACTCTCTTGGATGATTGAAACTTAAGGGATAAAAGGTAGAAATCAATTCATACCATTCTCTATAAAAGGGTAAATTTGTATTTCTCTAAATTGTTGAAGTTTGGAAGTTAATTGAAGTCTCATGATTCTAATGTGAAAAGCTTGAATTAGGAAGAATGATAACTCACCAATTTAAGCCTCAAATCAATGGTTCGATGGCAACTTGATCTTTTTAATTAAAATCACTTTCAACCTATCCCATATTCTCAAATTATAAGTCTGCCCTTAAGACTCCTATGAACTTAGTAGTGAACTAGGTTTGATTTAGAAATCACTTAGTGAGGTTTCAAAAAAAGATAGGATCAATTGTAAGTTTCTCTTAAACATTATAAGGGTGTTTACCCACAAAATTTGTCAACCAGATCGTTAAATGACTAGTTGTCATGCTCATGGGTTAATTAGAACGTCAATGTTCACTGAGCATAGGTTCAAACATTTCAACTAAAGTTTAACTTAGTCGGGTTGATTGATTTAACAATCTAGTGAAACCAAAAAAGAACTTGAAATGATCTGAGAGATTCTAAGGTTGTCCGAGGTTATCTTTTGGACTCTCTTGCAATATTTTGAATGATTTAGAGGTCACTTGGGATCATTATGATTTGTTCAAAAAAATCATCTGCAAAATATAACCGCCACCAAAGTAAATTTAAATGAACATAAAATTCTTAAGAACCCGCCAAGATATAACTCGGGACCCGTTAAATAACCTAGATCAATAGAAATGCCCTACACTGTATATCCTACATTAATAGCCCAATGCTCACAGATTTGAGTTTTCTATAAGGTTTTAAGTCCTTGTGAGCATCTAGGGATATTTAGTTTTTTCCACATATGGATCATCAGACCGGTGTAAGTTGAGGTATGTGTGGCTAGGGCGATGATGACATTGCTTATGTGTGCTCAAACAAGGGATACAAAGTGAGATTATTAGAATAATATCTTCTATCTCAAGGACCTTCAATGAGGGGAGAGGACAAAGACTGATGATACTATTCACCAACTCTTGGTGGGATTGTTGCCCTCGATACTCTTAGGTTGACAATAGTCGTAGCTTAATTAGAGTGTTTAGCCTGTGTACTGCACTACTTTACAAAATATTTACAAAAAAAGTGATAAGATTTCTTTTGTTTGTTAGAGTAAACTTTGGATGGAAATTTAAAACAAAAACTTTTGCGTGAAAAATTAAAGAAATTTTGATAAAACTTACAAAGCTCCGTGGCTAATCACTTGGGAATGAACAAGCTTTGCATGATTTGTGAGGTTCGGGAAGCTTAAAATCCTATTTCCTTAAAAAAATTTTGAATATCCTTTTCACAACTTCATCTTCAAGAGAATAAATTTGATTCTTCCTTTCTTTGAGTGCAACTATATAATTCTTCTTTATTTCAGGCTTAGCCCTCATTGTTCTTGTTTTTGTTATCGAAGATGCAACAGATAATTTTCCTCAATCATAACATCTTATTGATGCATAGGTACTGATATTGTTGCAAGACTTTCATTAGTTGGAGTATCCTTCATAACTTCAACAATCCCTTTCTTCAATCTTGTTATCAGTTCATCTGCTTGTATTAGTTGGTTTAAAAGATGTGTAGCTAAGGGCATAAGAACTAGATTTTGATTCACTTGGATAACATCCATAATTTCCTCTATCATTTTCTACAAATTGTCTATTCATTCTTCTGTCTTACTTGATCCATAAGTTTTCAGGTTTTGTTTGGTATAACACCTTCCTTAACAATAAAATCTCGTAAATCAACACTCTCTTCATGTATTTTCTAAACGAGGATCGAGTCTCAACCTTCAGAAGGGTAGACGTTTCTTCTGAAGCCTCTAAATTTTCATTTTCATCTTCAGGTTTTCTGATGCTAGCATCTAGCTCATTCATAATTAGGGTGATGTGAGCGTAATGTAAATCGGAAAGTTTATTGTTAGATATATATTTTGAGAAATTTACATTCACATTACCCTAACTCTAAACCCTATACCCTAAACCCTAATATCAGAAGTTATTCTATTGGACATGAATATTGCACTCAGTCAAGATGCTCATGTCTTTCCATCATCCCTGGAACATTGGTAGGCTCAAATTATTAATCACTAGAAAAATAGGACTCCTTTATTTTCGTAGGAATAACTTATGGTAATCCTTCTTACTGAAAAGTAGTTGTGAGTCTCTTCTTTAGTAGCATGGGCTACTTCAGTCTAGCATAATCACAAACTACAGGGGTAGGTTAGTTTATTTTATAGGTACCAGTCCTTAGTTTTAGTTCTATGGGGGAACATAGATCTATCCTAAGGTTTCTAAATTGGACTAATCTACGGTATGCGTATGTACCTAGGTTTTCTTCAACATTCACACTCTAAGGGCATAGTTTAAACAATCCTAATGTGTGGTTTATAATAATTAGAGTTGGTCAATTTTAATTATTTTTTAGGTTTGATATTTTATAGTGATTTTTTTTTCTTTTAGAAATTATTGGTTATGGTGAGATATTAAAGTTTTCTAGGTGTTATTTGGTTATTTCTTCATTCTAAGTGAAGTTCTAGTCAAAGTGTTAATCAAATATTATTTTTCCATCTTATGTTCCAATTTTCATCCTTGAGTTTCGTTCGCCCTCGCTAGGTTTTAATTGTGATTGAGAAATATATTCTGAAAAAATGAAAGTTAGTTTCTTAATTCAAAATCTCATAATAAAGATTTACTTGTATTTTCATAAGGTAATAAAATTACTCTTTTCATGCAAAAATATTTAGATTTTTATAAAACAATTTTGACAGTTAAATGTAATTGGAAATATAAGTTTATCTTTATAATGGGTTCCTTAAAATAGGATATCCAAAGACTTATATACTCAAAAGTTTAAGGCTACAAAATCATATATTTATGGGGAGAAATATATTCATTCATGTAGTCAAGCAAATAAATAAATATAAGTCTTGCCTTGACTCAACAAATGAAAAGAGCCTGGCATGTTTTTATTTAATTTTCCTAAAGCTCAAGGGTTTTAAAAAAAATATCTTCTAAAAAAGGGGTTTGCTTTTTAAAGAAGAGATTTCCATAAGAACAAAGTTTTGATATTGTTTTAAGGATTTAATGGATCTTTTTTGTTTGAAGGAAATTCCTTTTAAATTCAATAAAATATTTTTAAAAAAATTTAAAAGAATAAATCATTTGAAGTGATTTTTGACCAAAGGAAAATATGTTGAGATTTTCATACCTCTTTTATACTGTTTTTAATGATATTACACTTTAAAGAAAGGTATTTTTGATGTTTTGTTGCAGGAATGATGAATTAGGGTCAATGGAGCAAAAAGATGCAAAAAGGAGCAAATTTGGAGCAAAAAGGATCAAAATGTGGAGAATTGCACTAGGGCGTCGACGGCGCCATCGAGGCCGCCAGCGGCGAGCTTTTCNGAATTGCACTAGGGCGTAGTCAAGTTTTTGACATCGTTGTTGGAATTTAAATCTTCTAGTAGTGTCATCAAATTCTTGTAATTGTTGATTTACAAAAAAGGTCGGTCGGTTTAGGCAGCATTTAAGCGTGGGTTTTGGCGCTTAGGCGCTAGTGCATAAATTTTGATTTTTTTTTTATTTAAGTGAAATGAACTCCTAGACTAAGTCAACCAACCCTACATGGTCTCATATCACTTTATTTATTGTTTCCTTCCTTCTTAACTTTCCTCTTACTCATGATTCACCAATCTTAACTAATTCAATTCAATACACAATAACACAAAATTTCACACAAACAAAACACTTATATTAATTCACAAACGATTACAAATGTTTTTTAATACATAAATTCTCTATCCAAATAGTCTCGGATGAGAAAATTTCTAACACAAACACTATACAATCATAGCATAAAAACACAGTAAACACACTTAACATTAAACAAATACTAAACACACAAACTCTAAAGCATGAACTTAATTCCATTCCCTAGTTGATGGAATGGATCCTGGCCTATCATTAGTTTCTCCTTCAGCATTTGGAATGTATATCTGAGAGAACAGACGATGGTTAATAACTCTAGTTGAATCTTCTTCAATCCACTTGTTTTTTAGATACATTACATTATCCACTACTTCTATAAAATTAGTTTGACTAAACTGCATCTTAAGTTGCCATNCATGAACATTTTAAAAAATATTTCGAAGATAAAAAGTATTTTGAAGAACAATTTGAAGAAAATGATGAAATTATTCTTGACAAATTAGAAAATGAAGAATTAGATTATGTTCAGGAAAGATTTGAAATGTTGGATATTACAGAAAAATGCTGATAAGAATCTATTTCCGTCAATTATAAAACTACCTGAACTTGAGTTGAAAATATTGCCTAGCCACTTAATATATTTCCATCAATTATTAAGCCACCTGAACTTAAGTTGAAAACATTACCTAACTACTTGAACTATGTATTTTTGGGAGACTCATCTACATTATCTGTTATTATATCTTCAGAATTAAATGATTTGCAAGAGCAAAAACTTTTGGAGACTCGTCTACATTACCTGTTATTATATCTTCAGAATTAAATGATTTGCAAGAGCAAAGACTGTTAGATACATTGAAAAAATATAAGGGAATTAAATGATCTGCAAGAGCAAAGACTGTTAGATACATTGAAAAGATATAAGAAAGCTTCTGAATTAAATGATCTGCAAGAGCAAAGACTGTTAGATACATTGAAAAGATATAAGAAAGCTTTCATAATTAAATGATCTGCAAGAGCAAAGACTGTTAGATACATTAAAAAGATATAAGAAAGCTTTTAGAACTGTAAGAGCAAAGACTGTTAGACACATTAAAAAGATATAAGAAAGCTTTTGGTTGGACCTTATCAGCAAGAGCAAAGACTGTTAGATACATTAAAAAGATATAAGAAAGCTTTTGGTTGGACCTTAGTAATTGCAAGAGCAAAGACTGTTAGATACATTGAAAAGATATAAGAAAGCTTTTGGTTGAACCTTAGCTGATATTCAAATGCTGTTAGATACATTGAAAAGATATAAGAAAGCTTTTGGTTGGACCTTAGCTGATATTAAGGAATCAGTCCTTCATTAAAAAGATATAAGAGAGCTTTTGGTTGGACCTTAGCAGATATTAAAGGAATCAGTCCTTCGTTAGATACATTAAAAAGATATAAAAAAGCTTTTGGTTGGACCTTAGCTGATATTAAGGGAATCAGTCCTTCGATTTATGCACAGAATTATATTAGATGAACACTCTAAACCAAGAGTTGATCCACAAAAGAGGTTAAACCCTATAATGAAAGAAGTAGTAAAAAAAAGAAATTTTGAAATGGTTAGATACTGGAATTATATATCCTATTTCAGATAGTGCATGGGTAAGTCCAATTNAACTTTAAAGAACATTTTGATGAGAAAGAACAAAAGAAAGTGATGAAATTGTTTTGGAAAATTTAGAAAATGAAGAATTAGATTATGTCCAGGAAAAATTTGAGATGTTAGGTATTACAGAAATGCTGATAAGAATCTATTTCTGTCAATTATAAAACCATCTGAAATTGAGTTGAAAGTATTGCATAGCCACTTGAAATATGTGTTTTTGGAAAACTCATCAACATTACTTGTTATTATATCTTCAGAATTAAATGATTTGCAAGAGCAAAGACTGTTATATACATTGACAAGATATAAGAAAGCTTTTAGTTAGACCTTAGCTGATATTAAGAGAATCAGTCATTTGATCTGTATGCACAGAATTATATTAGATGAATAATATAAACCAAGAGTTGATCCACAAANGTATAGAAAATTAAACACTGTCACCATGAAAGATCATTTTCCCTTACCATTTCTAGATCAAATAGTAGATAGACTTGTTGGGCACAAATATTTTTGCTTTTTAGATTGATCTACCGGTTACCATTAAATTCCTATTGCTCCTGAGGATCAAGAAAAGACAACATTTACTAGTCCTTTTGGAACTTTTGCTTTTAGAAGAATGCCTTTTGGACTATGTAATGCACCTGCAACATTCCAGAGATGTATGATGTCCATATTTACTAAGTTAATTGACGATGGGCTGGAAGTATTTATGGATGATTTCTCTGTATTTAGAACATCATTTGACGCATGCTTAATTTATCTTGAAAAAGTTTTAGAGCTATGCGAAAGAACTAATTTAGTTCTACATTGGGAGAAATGTCAATTTATGGTTGCAGAAGGAATTATGTTAGGGCATAAAATTTCGGAAAATGGTATGGAAATGGACCCTGCAAAAATCCAAGTTATATCTAAACTAACACCTCCTACTAGTGTAAGAGAAGTTAGAAGTTTTCTGGGACATGTTGGTTTTTACAGGCGCTTTATTAAATATTCCTCAAAAGTTACTAAACCTGTATGCCAACAATAAATTTGAGTTTGCTGAAAGCTGTTTAAATGCCTTTGAGTTATTAAAAGAAAAATTAATCACAACCCCTATTTTAGTTTCACCTAACTGGGAGAAATCATTTGAACTGATGTGTGATGCTAGTGATTATGCTATTAGAGCTGTCCTTGGACAAAGGTATGAAAAGATTATTAAAGTTATATACTACGCTAGTAAAACTCTTAATGATGCACAAATTAACTATACTCTTACTGAATTTTTTTTAAAGTTATATACTACGCTAGTAAAACTCTTAATGATGCACAAATTAACTATATTATACTGATGTGTGATGCTAGTGATTATGTTATTGGAGTTGTTCTTGGACAAAGGTATGAAAAGATTTTTAAAGTCATATACTACGCTAGTAAAATTCTTAATGATGCACAAATTAACTATACTGTTACTGAAAAAGAAAGATGCTATTGATTATGCTATTGGAGCTGTCTTTGGACAAAGGTATGAAAAGATTTTTAAAGTTATATACTACTAGTAAAACTCTTAGTGATGCTCAAATTAACTATACTGTTACTGAAAAAGAGCTACTAGCTATCGTATATGCTTTAGATAAATTTTGATCTTATTTAATTGGAGCTAAATGTGTTGTGCACACTGATCACTCAGCTATTAAATATCT
>JXCR01041063.1:150926-191492 GCA_002079205.1 Phalaenopsis hybrid cultivar
TATTTGATCTTGTAATTATTGATAGAAAGGGAACTGATAATCAAATTGCTGATCATTTGTCAATGTTATTGATAGAAAGGGAACTGATAATCAAATTGTTGATCATTTGTCAAGATTAGAAAATCAGGATTATCTGACACTGACAATGAAATTACAGACAATTTCTCGAATGAACAAATTTATAATAATAGAAAGAGAACTGATAATCAAATTGCTGATCATTTGTCAAGATTAGAAAATCAAGAATTATGACAATGAAATTAAGACAGTTTCACCTATGAACAGCTTTTATAAGTTAGTGTGTGGAAAATATCATGGTATGCTGATATTGTTAACTATATTGTAAGTGATATTTTGCCACCTATGCTGACATTGTATACTGATATTGTTAACTATATTGTAAGTGATATTTTGCCACCTATGCTGACATTGCAACAGTATACTGATATTGTTAACTATATTGTAAGTGATATTTTGCCACCTATGCTGACATTGCAACAGTAAAAAAAGCATATTTTTGAGATGAGCCTTATTTACATAAACAATGTAAAGAAATTCATTCATGAACGAAAGCATATTTTTTGGATGAGCTTTATTTATATAAACAATGTAAGGATCTGATAATGAGGAGATGTGTACCTTATGAAGAAACTGAACTGATTATTCAAAAATATCATGATTCTGAATTTGGAGGANTGTCGAGAGGCCCCAAGTAGGGAAAACCCAAAATTAAACTCACCTGAGCTGGGTCACTGCCATTGGCGGCCATTGGGTCTCTTCTTCCTTCCACCTAAGCTTTACTTTGCCACCCTGGTCTACCCTGTTGGCAACCATGGCCCTGCCTATAAAACTACCACCTTCTCACAGCCAAAGGGAACACACATAGTAGCCTTAGAGAAGCCCTGCCAAAATCACTCAAGACCTCCCCTCAGTCTTCCTAAGCACACACCAACCATTTTCAGATCATCTCTCCCACTGCCCAGCCTTAATTTTGAGCAAAAAATCCAGGGCATTTCAAGGTCAAACCACAAACCTCCCCCAAACTTCCAATTGAGCCATCCAAAAGCTTCCCCAGGACACACGAGAAAGTTTCTCATCAAAATTGGTCCTTCCTGAGCACTCTAACCTAGTCCTAGACCAAACCTGAACCACCCCTTGATCGAAATTCTACAGGGACTTCACCTCAGCTCAAATTGACACTTCGAGAAGGTTCGATAGCTCACATCGATCATCAAGAACAAATCCAATCAAGGCTGCACCTCTTGGACAAAGATATGGACAAAAACCCCCAAATCTGAGCTCAATTTGGGCTTTTGCGAAAGAAATGTTAATTTCATATACATGTAACCGTATCGATGTATTTTCTCGATTAGATGAACGTACAAGAACAAACCACACTTATTTTGGTTAAGTATCCAACAGGATCTAGAGGTTTTAGTATGGATGACTCTCGGTTTGACTCTGATGGGGATGATGAACGGATGCTGTCCATTTTTTTGTGTATAGAATGGACGATCAAGATGAAGTCAGACGGTAGAGCAGAGCATAAAGAGCGCAATGCATGGAAGCTAATGTGGATGGCAGCGGTGAATCACAGTGCGACGCTTGGGCTTTGACGACTCTGAGGGACATGGTGTCGACATGAATAAGTAGGAAAATAGATTTTTTTATTAAAAATAATTTATAAACTTTAAAATTTCATATAATGGTGTAGAAAAATCATAAAAATAAAATAAAATAGTGCTCAGTGAATAGAGAAAAATTTATTGAACTAAAAATAAAAAATATTTGTCATGTATTTTCTTTAATTAATTAAATACTCCAATTAGTAATTAAATTATAATTAATTGCATAATTATCCAAATGGATTGAAATTTTGAGGGCTTGTTCCCATTGACATGGGGACACCTTTTATGATTTTTTTCTAAGAGATTTGATAATAATATAATTAAGAAAATTATACAATTAAAAATAAAGGCCTGAAAAATATGAGTAAGGAAATGACGTTCTAAGGTATAAGGTTCACCTAGATCAGAGGATCTTAGGAAAAATAAAAGTCATGCTTTAAAATTTTAAATATATTTTCTCACTTTAAATTAATAAAAAATACTAAAAATTAAAAAAATATAAATTAATTCAAAAAATCACCAAATTATACCAATATGAAGGAAATGGTGTTCTGAGACCAGGTCTCAGTAAAAAATTGAAAATTTTGAAAAATCATTCGAGTATCAAAATATATTTTCTAAGTAAATAAGAATTTTGACTTGAAATAATAATATAAAATAAAATAAAAATCATAAAATTATGAAAATTGGTTTGGAGTATTTCTTGTGAGGAAAATTGAAGTTAAAATAAAAAATTTATTCTTAGGTTATTTCCTAATTTAAAAGTTAATTATAAAAAATAAAATAATATAAAAAAATATGAAATAAACTCCTCTAAGTTCTTTAAGATCAATGAGATATTTAAAAAATATTAAACTTATATTTTGAAATAAAAAAATATATTTTATATTTAGTTACTCATTAAAATCAATTAAAAATTATAAAAATTAAAATATAATTCAAAAATTAACAAAATTGATTACTGGTGATCCTCTGACTTAGGTGAACCTCCTATAAATTTCTAAGAATAAGTGAACATGTTTTGCTTATCAAATGAATTAGCTTTGAAAATTCCCAATTTTTGACCTAAAATAATCATTAAAATTAAATAAAAAAGAAATCGGCAAATTTTGAATTCTTCTCTAATTTTTTAATTGACCCATGAGTAAGGTAACACCAAAGTTTCAAAATCATTTGAGTTAAATTAGATGAATTATGAAGTAAAGAACCTTAAGGTTAAAAAGGTAATACTGAAATTTTATACCTTAATCAAAATTTAGGTAATGTCATGAGGGTAAATGGTATCTTCGATCATAATAAACTCTCTTGGATGATTGAAACTTAAGGGATAAAAGGTAGAAATCAATTCATACCATTCTCTATAAAAGGGTAAATTTGTAATTCTCTAAATTGTTGAAGCTTGGATGTCAATTGAAGTCTGATGATTCTAATGTGAGAAGCTTGAATTAGGAAGAATGATAACTCAAATCAATGGTTTGATGGCAACTTGATCTTTTTAATTAAAATCACTTTCAACCTATCCCATATTCTCAAATTATAAGTATGCCCTTAAGACTCCTATGAACTTAGTAGTGAACTAGGTTTGATCTAGAAATCACTTAATGAAGTTTCAAAAAGAGATAAGATCAATTGTAAGTTTCTCTTAAACACTATAAGGGTGTTTACCCACATAATTCGTCAACCACAACGTTAAATGACTAGTTGCCCTGCTCATGGGTTTATTAAAACGTCAATGTTCACTGAGCATAGTTTCAAACATTTCAACTAAAGTTTAACTTAGTCGGGTTGATTAATTTAACAATATAGTGAAACCAAAAAAAACTTGAAATGATCCGAGAGATTCTAAGATTGCCCGAGGTTATCTATTGGACTCTCTTACAATATTTTGAAAGATTTAGAGGACACTTGGGATTATTATGATTTGTTCAAAAAAATCATCTGCAAAATACAACCGCCACCAAAGTCAATTTAAATGAACATAAAATTCTTAAGAACCCGCCAAGATATAACTTGGGACCCGTTAAATAACCTAGATCAATAGAAATTCCCTACATTGTATATCCTACACTAATAACCCAATGCTCACAGATTTGAGTTTTTTATAAGGTATTTAAGTCCTTGTGAGCAACTAGGGATATTTAGTTTTTTCCACATATGGATCATCGAACCAGTGTAAGTCTGAGGTATGTGTGGCTAGAGCGACGATGACATTGCTTATGTGTGCTCAAAGAAGGGATACAAAGTGAGATTATTATAATAATATCTCTTATCTCAAGGACCTTCAATGAGGGGAGAGGACAAAGACTGATGATACTATTCACCAACACTTGGTGGGATTGTTGCCCCCGATACTCTTAGGTTGACAATAGTCGTAGCTTGATTAGAGTGTTTAGCCTGTGGACTGCACTACTTTACAAAATATTTGCAAAAAAAAAAGTAATAAGATTTCTTTTGCTTGTTAGAGTAAACTTTGCATGGAAATTTAAAACAAAAACTTTTGCATGAAAAATTAAAAAAATTTCGATAAAACTTACAAAGCTCCATGGCTAGTCACTTGGGCATGAACAAGCTTTGCATGGTTTGTGAGGTTCGGGAAGCTTAAAATCTTATTTCCTTAACAATTTTTTGAATATCTTTTTCACAACTTCATCTTCAAGAGAATAAATTTGATTCTTCCTTTCTTCGAGTGCAACAATATAATTCTTCTTTCTTTCAGGCTTAGCCCTCAATGTTGTTGTTTTTGTTATCGAAGTTGCAACAGATGATTTTCCTCAATCATAACATCTTATTGATGCATAGGTACTGATATTGTTGCAAGACTTTGATTAGTTGGAGTATCCTTCATAATTTCAACAATCCCTTTCTTCAATCTTGTTATCAGTTCATCTGCTTATATTAGTTGGTTTAAAAGATGTGTAGCTAAGGGTATCAGAAATAGATTTTGATTCACTTGGATAACAAATTTATTCCTTCTTCAACAATAAAATCTCGTAAATCAACACCTCTTCATGTTGTGTTCCGTAAGTTTTCAGGTTTCCTCAACAATAAAATCTCATAAATCAACACTCTCTTCATGTATTTTCTAAACGAGGATTGAGTTTCAACCTTCAGAAGGGTAGACGTTTCTTCTGAAGCCTCTAAATTTTCATTCTCATCTTCAGGTTTTCTAATGCTAGCATCTAGCTCATTCATAATTAGGGTGATGTGAGCATAATGTAAATAAAAAAGTTTATTGTTAAATATATGTTTTGAGAAATTTACATTCACATCACCCTAACTCTAAACCCTATACCCTAAACCCTAATATCAGAAGTTATTCTATTGGACATGAATATTGCACTCAGTCAATATGCCCATGTCTTTCCATCATCCCTGGAACATTGGTAGGCTCAAATTATTAATCAATAGAAAAATAGGACTCCTTTATCTTCATAAGAATAACTTATGGTAGTCCTTGCTCAAAAAGTAGTTGTGAGTCTCTTCGTTGGTAGCATGGACTACTTCATTCTAGCATAATCACAGACTGCAGGGGTAGGTTAGTTTATTTTATAGGTTCTAGTCCTTAGTTTTAGTTCTATGGGGGAACATAGATCTATCTTAAGGTTTCTAAATTGGACTAATATACGGTATGCGTATGGACCTAGGTTTTCTTCAACATTCGCACTCTAAGGGCATAATTTAGAACAATCCTAATATGTGGTTTATAATAATTAGAGTTGGTCAATTTTAATTATTTTTTAGGTTTGATATTTAATAGTGATTTTTTTTTCTTTTAGAAATTATTGATTATGGTGACAAATTAAAGTTTTCTAGGTGTTATTTGGTTATTTCTCCATTCTAAGTGAAGTTCAGGTCAAAGTGTTAATCAAATATTATTTTTCCATCTTATGTTCCAATTTTCATCCTTGTGTTTCGTTCGCCGTGGCTAGGTTTTAATTGTGATTGAGAAATATATTCTGAATAAATGAAAGTTAGTTTCTTAATTCAAAATCTCATAATAAAGATTTTCTTGTATTTTCATTAGGTAATAAAATTATTCTTTTCATGCAAAAAAATTTGTATTTTTATAAAACAATTTTGATAGTTAAAAGGATTGTTTCCATCTACCTCGCACATAAATGACTCCCTAGTTGATTCCATGCAAATTAGTATAAAACTCCTTCACCACAGGAACAACTACGGCGGCTGTAGTGTAGCACAATACTTCTCATCTTCGTCGCACAATCATCTCTTAAATCTCTTTAATTGCTGTCAAAGGATTGTTCAATCCTCGATTCACGAATTCTCTTTCTTTGATTAATCTCCTCTTTGTCAGCACTTTGTTGAAGATTCGCTGCACATCGGAACTAATGAACCTTCTCTGGTTGAACACTCGCAATCTATGGTTTTCAGGGGAATTGGACGCCATAAGGATGAATTTAGTGGAGTTTCAATTCATTTTTGGGGAAATACGAACTTAGGAACCGAATTTGGAAGTTTATAGGGAGTAACTCTCACCTAAAACCACCAAAAACCGTCATTTCAAACTCTAGAAATCGTCATCCCGCTGTTCTCATCGTTGGCGGCGTTGATGGCGCTGTCAGTGAGCCTTTAGAATTAATTGTCTGGACTCTCGGGAAAAACCCACTGTCGGCAGCGTCGATGGCGCCGTCGGCGCCCAAGTCAAAAATTTCACAGTTTCTCTTTGGTCCGAATGCGTTCCAATTTTTTCTATGGATCCAATTTTTATGATGATTTAAGGGTAAACTTGAGTAGTGGAGTTCAATACTACCACAAACTAATGATAATTTCAAATAAAACTACTATAATAGCAAAAAAAATAAAGATAACTAATGGTTGCCTCCCATAAAGCGTTTGGTTTCACATCGTCAGCCCGACCTATTCAGATATTATTCCGGTTGACTGATCATTAAAACCTCTTTAAAATTTGGTCTTTTACCCTCAAAATATGGCTTTAATCTATGTCCANCCCGCCATCAGTGGCGTCGATGGCGCAGTCGGCGCCCAAGGCAAAAATTTCACAGTTTCGCTTTGATCCGAATGCGTTCCAATTTTTTCTATGGATTAAATTTTTATGATGATTCAAGGGTAAATATGAGTAGTAGAGTTCAATACTGCCACAAACTAACGATAATTGCAAATAAAACTACTATAATCGCAATAAAAATAAAGATAACTATGGGTTGCCTCCCATAAAGCGCTTGGTTTAACGTCGTCAGCCCGACCTATTCAGGTATTATTCAGGTTGACTGATCATTAAAACCTCTTTAAAATTTGGTCTTTTACCCTCAAAATACGGCTTTAATCTGTGTTCATTTACTTTAAATCTATTCTCAGTCTTTTAATCTTCAATTTCAATAACTCTGTATGTAAAAACTTGAGTCACAGTAAAAATTTCTAACCAATGAGACTTCAATTTCCCAGCGAAAAACTTCAGCCTTGTATTGTAAAGCAAAACTTCTTATCCTGGTTCAAAGTTCTTTTGGTTAATCTTTCGATCATGCCATAACTTTACTTTTCCTTATAAATTATGTCATTATCATAAGATTCATTTCTTAATTCTTCCAATTCATTTAATTTCCTTATAAATTCAGTCGTTATCATAAGATTCATTTCTTAATTATTCCAATTAATTTAATTATAACAATCTCTTCTTACCACATCTTTCAAATTATAATTGAATTCTTTAATCGCCCAACATTAACTCTTATAAATTTTATCGTTATTATAAGATTCATTTCTTAATTCTTTCAATTCATCCAATTGTAACAATCTCTTCTCATCAGCATCTTGTAAATTATAATTGAATTCTTTAATCGCCAAATATGCTTTATGCTCCAATTCTACTGGTAAGTGATAATTATAATTGAATTCTTTAATCGCCCAATATGCTTTATGCTCCAATTCTACTAGTAAGTGAAAGTCTTTCCGAATTCATCAAAAATCAACCTGTAAAGAGTCATTCCAATATGAGTTTTATAAGCAGTCTTGTAAGCCCATAATGCGGTATCCAGTCTAACAATCTATTCTACTAGGGTTTATAGTTTTTTCAAGTATTTGTTTAATCTCTCTATTAGAAACTTCAACTAACCCACTGGTTTGAGGATTTAAAGTTTACAGTCTTCTCAAGTATTTGTTTAATCTCTCTATTACAAACTTCAGCTAACCCACTGATTTGAGGGTGATAGGAAGTAGAGATTCTATGAATAATATTAAACTTTTTTGCCAATCTCTGAATGTAATTATTCCTAAAATGGGATCCTCCATCAGTGATAATCATTCTCGGCATTNATTATTCCTAAAATGAGATCCTCCGTCAGTGATAATCATTCTCGGCATTCCGTATCTAGTGAAAATCTTCCGATCATGCCATAACTTTAGTTTCTCCTTATAAATTTTGTCGTTATTATAAGATTCATTTCTTAATTCTTCCAGTTCATCCAATTGTAACAATCTCTTCTCACCATCATCTTTCAAATTATAATTGAATTATTTAATCGTCAAATATGCTTTATGCTCCAATTCTACTGGTAAGTGACAAGTTTTTCCAAAAATCAACCTGTAAAGAGTCATTCCACTATGAGTTTTATAAGCAGTCTTGTAAGCCCATAATGCGGTATCCAGTCTAGTGGACTAATCTACTCTACTAGGGTTTATAGTTTTTTCAAGTATTTGTTTAATCTCTCTATTAGAAACTTCAACTAACCCACTGGTTTGAGGATAGGTTTACAGTCTTTTCAAGTATTTGTTTAATCTCTCTATTAAAAATTTCAGCTAATCCACTGGTAGTTTACAGTCTTCTCAAGTATTTGTTTAATCTCTCTATTACAAACTTCAGCTAACCCACTGGTTTGAGGGTGATAGGAAGTAGAGATTCTATGAATAATATTAAACTTTTCTGCCAATCTCTGAATGTAATTATTCCTAAAATGAGATCCTCCGTCAGTGATAATCATTCTCGGCATTCCGTATCTAGTGAAAATCTTCCGATCATGCCATAACTTTAGTTTCTCCTTATAAATTTTGTCGTTATTATAAGATTCATTTCTTAATTCTTCCAATTCATCCAATTGTAATAATCTCTTCTCACCAGCATCTTTCAAATTATAATTGAATTCTTTAATCGCTCAATATGTTTTATGCTCCAATTCTACTAGTAAGTAACAAGTCTTTCCAAAAATCAACTTTTAAAGAGTCAATCCAATATGAGTTTTATAAGCAGTCTTGTAAGCCCATAATATGGTATCCAGTCTAGTGGACCAATCTACTCTACTAGGATTTACAGTCTTCTCAAGTATTTGTTTAATTTCTCTATTACAAACGTCAGCTAACCCACTGGTTTGAGGGTGATATGAAGTAGAGATTCTATGAATAATATTAAACTTTTCTGTCAATCTCTAAATGTAATTATTCCTAAAATGGGATCCTTCGTCAGTGATAATCATTCTCGGCATTCCGTATCTAGTGAAAATATTTTTTATTAAAAATCTTGAAACACTTAGCATCACAACGAGGTAAAACTTGTGCTTCAATCCACTTTGAAACGTAGTCTACTGCAATTAATATGTATAAGCTCCCAGATGAAGGAATAAATGGTCCCATGAAATTTAATCCCCAAACATCAAAGATCTCAACTTTTGACATGAAATTCAGAGACATTTCATTTCTTCAAAATATATTGCCTACTCGTTGGCATCGATCACAAGTTTTTGTGTATCTGTAAGCATCTCTAAAGGGAGTAGTCAAAAAGAATCCAACTTGTAAAATTTTATAAGTAGTTTTATCAATCCCAAAATGTCCTCCAAATTCAGAATCATGATTAAAATTTTATAAGCAGTTTTATCGCTCCCAAAATGTCCTCCAAATTCAGAATCATGACATTTCAATGATTAGTTCAGTTTCTTCATAAGGTACGCATCTTCTCATAATAAAATCCTTACATTGTTTATATAAATTAGGTTCATCCCAAAAATATACTTTCGCATCATAAATGAATTTTCTTCGTTGTTGCAATGTTAGCATAGGAGACAAAATATCACTTACAATATAATTAACAATATCAGCATATAATAGTATTTTCCACACATTAATATTATAAAGTTGTTCATTAGGGAAACTGTCTGTAATTTCACTGTCGGTGTCAGATAATTAATGATTTTCTAATCTCGACAAATGATCAGCAATTTGATTATTAGTTTCCTTTTCTATCAATAACCACAAAATATAATTCTTGCATCAAAAGTATCAATCTAATTAACTTTAATCTGACATTCTTCTTTTGCATCAGATATTTAATAGTAGAGTGATCAATGTGCACAACACATTTAGTCCCAATTAAATAAATCAAAATTTTTCTAAAGCATACACAATGGCTAGTAACTCTTTTTCAGTAATAATATAGTTAATTTGAGCATCATTAAGAGTTTTACTAGTGTAGTATATAACTTTAAAAATCTTTCATATCTTTGTCAAGGAACAGCTCCAATAGCATAATCACTAGCATCGAACATCAGTTCAAATGGTTTCTCTCAGTTAGATGAAACTATAATAGGAGTTGTGATTAATTTTTCTTTTAATAACTCAAAGGTATTTAAACAGTATTCAGTAAATTCAAATTTCTTGTCTTTTTCTAAAAGTTGGCATAGAGGTTTAGTAATTTTTGAAAAATTTTTAATAAAACGTCTGTAAAAAACATGTCCCAGAAAACTTCTAACCTCTTACATTAGTAGGAGGTGTTAATTTAGATATAACTTAAATTTTTGTAAGGTCTGCTTCCATACCATTTTCGGAAATTTTATGCCCTGACACAATTCCTCCTGCAACCATAAATTGACATTTCTCCCAATTTAGAACTAAATTAATTCTTTCGCATAACTCCAAATTTTTTCAAGGTAATTTAAACATGTGTCAAATGATGTTCCAAATACAGAGAAATCATCCATAAATATTATCAATCCATCATCAATTAACTTACTAAATATAGACATCAGACATCTCTGAAATGTTGCAGGAGCATTACATAATCCGAAAGACATTCTTCGAAAAGCAAAAGTTCCAAAAGGTCTGGTAAATGTTATTTTTCTTGATCCTCATGAGCAATAGAAATTTGATGGTAACCGGTATATCCATCTAAAAAACAAAAATATTTGTGCCCAGCAAATCTATCTACTATTTGGTCTAAAAATGGTAAAAGGAAGTGATATTTCCTAGTGGCAGTCTTTAATTTTCTATAATCAATGCAAATACGTCACCCAATAACTTGTCTGTTCCTTATTCTCTTTTATTTCAACAGTCACTCCTCATTTCTTAGGAAAATAATGAATTGGACTTACCCAAGCACTGTCTGAAATAGAATATATAATTCCAGTGTCCAACCATTTCAAATTTTCCTTCTTGACTACTTCTTTCATCATTGGGTTTAATCTCCTTTGTGGATCAACTCTTGGTTTATATTGTTCATCTAGTATAATTATGTGCATACAGATCGAAAGACTGATTCCCTTAATATCAGCTAAGGTCTAACTAAAAGCTTTCTTATATCTTTTTAATGTATCCAAAAGTCTTTGCTCTTACACATCATTTAATTCTGAAGATATAATAACAGGTAGTGTAGATGAGTTTCCCAGAAACACATAATTCAAGTGGTTAGACAATATTTTCAACTCAAGTTCAAGTGATTTTATAATTGACGGAACTAAATTCTTATCAGTATTTCTTGTAATATCCAGCATCTCAAATCTTTCCTAAACAAAATCTAATTCTTCATTTTCTATTTCGTCCAAAATAACTTCATCTCTGTCTTTAAATTGTTATTTCTCTTCAAAATGTTCTTTAAAATGCTCGTTCAATAGATGTTCGCTAATTTCCATACGAAAACATTCATTATCTCTTTTAACAGCAGGGTATTTCATAGATTTCGCAATGTTAAAAGTCATTTTTTGATCGTTCAATATATCATAGCTTTTCCAGTAGCTAAAAACGGTCTCCCTAAAATGATAGATATTTCTTTATTTTCCTTCATATCTAAAACAATGAAATCCACAGGAAAGATAAATTTATCAACTTTTACTAACACATCTTCTATAACTCCCTTTGGATAAGTAACTGAATGATCCGCTAACTGAAAAGTTACAGAAGTAGGTGAGACTTCTCCTAATCCTAATCTTTTGAAGATTGATAGAGGCATAATATTAATGCTGGCTCTCAAATCACATAAAGCTCCTCTATAAAATTTTTCACAGATAGCACACGGTATAGTGAAACTACCTGGATCTTTTCATTTTTCAGGAAACTTTTTCTGAATAATTACACTACAGTCTTTGCTAAGTGCAACAGTCTCATTATCAGTGAACTTTCTTTTCTTGTTCAAAATATATTTCATAAACTTTAAATAATTAGGCATTTGCTCTAAAGCTTCTACGAAGGGAATATTTACCGTTAATTTCTTAAGAATTTCTATTCATTTGCTCTAAAGCTTCTACGAAGGGAATATTTACCGTTAACTTCTTAAGAATTTCTAAAATTTGGAAAATTGTTTATCATTTTTGTGTTGCTTCAATCTTTGAGGAAACGATGATGGAGGTTTCTCCACAGTAACTTTCATTAGTGTAAGTGGATATTCTAAATCTGAATATTCATGATCCTTTTTCTTTTCCGTATCCACTTTCTCTTTTTCAGTTTCTGTTTCTTTCTGCACTGTTGTTTCCAATTCTTTTACACTTCGCAATTGTATTGCTTTTATCTGTTCTTTTCCTTGATCTCTAGGATTAGGTTCCACAGTACTAGGAGAAGTTCCCAATGTTCGTTTACTAAGCGCAGTAGTGATATGCCCCATTTGATTTTCAATATTATTGATAGCAGTTCCTTGAATTTGTAATTGATTTCCTTGATTCTGCAATTGTTGACCCATGTTTAATATCATCTTTTCCATTGATAACTTCTTTCCTTTTAATTTGAGTGTTACTATTAAATCCTGGAGGATAAGAATGTCTATGATTAACATTTCCTTAATTTGATGAATTTCTTAATGGGTTCATTGGGTTGTTCGCCCATTGTTGATTTGTAGAATTGTTATTCCAATTAAAATTAGGATGATTCTTCCAACCTGGGTTATAATAGTTCGAATAAAGTTGTTGGGTATATTATTAATAACATTTAAAGTCTTATACAAAGGTTGAACATCCACAAATTACCCAGATGAATTCTCTTCCATCATAGTAGGTGTTGGAAAATAATTCATTCTATAATGATATAATTTCTTTGATATTGCAGCAATCTACGAAACTAACATAGATATTGCATCAGAATCATGGATACTAGCTACTCTTTTAGAATTTACCCTTTCATCATTGAAAATTGTTGGTAGTCATTTCTTCTATTAATAAATAAGCCTCATCAAAAGGTTTTGATGTTGAAAATTGTTGGTAGTCATCTCTTCTATTAACGAATAAGCATCATCAAAAAGTTTTGACATTAAAGAACCACCAGCCGCAGCATCTATAATCGATCTAAGTGATCCCACAAATCCATTATAAAAAATTTGAATTATCAACCAATCTGGTAACGAATGGTGAGGGCACTTTCTAAGAAGATCTTTAACTCTTTCTCAAGTTTCATATATCGACTCTCCATCAATCTGACAAAACGATGTTACGTAATTTCTAAGTTTAGCAATTTTGGATGGAGGGAAATATTTGGATAGAAATTTCTTTGAAAGTTCTCCCTAAGTTCTAATAGATCCAAGTGCTAATGAATTTAACCACATCTTAGCCTTATCCCTAAATGAAAAAGAAAAAAGTGAATTTCATCTGCTGTAGGTTTTGCATAATCTCGTAGAGGTCTAGGTTGGTGTTCATTTTCTATTACTTGATTGTTCACATTGTTTTCCATTGTATCAGGATTTCTAGGTTCTCTTCTTAGTTTTCTAATTCTTCTAACAGTGCGTTCTAATTCTGAATCGTAGGGTATAAGATTTTCAGGTCCAAATTTATGGAAATCAGAACAAAAAAAAGTTAACTAAATATAAAAATAAGTTGCAATTCCAGTAAAAATTTTCTGATAGTCTTAATTTATTTGTTACTCAAATTATGATTCTTGTTTACTCCCCGACAACGGCGCCAAAAACTTGACAACGACTTATATATATGCTTAAAAATACAAGAATTTGATACTGTTGCTAGAAGATTTAATTCCCGGCAATGGCGCCAAAAACTTGACAGCGGTTATAGATTCGATAAAGATGTATATAAAATATTCAATAATTGCAAGGTCANTGTATGAATAATTTTTTAAAGTTATATACTACGCTAGTAAAACTCTTAATGATGGTCGAATTAATTATATTGTTACTAAAAAAGAGTTACTGGCCATTGTGTATGCTTTAGATAAATTTAGATCTTATTTAATTGGAGCTTTGTGTTGTGCATACTGATCACTCTGCTATTAAATATCTTATGCAAAAGAAGGATGCTAAACCCTGACCATTGTGTATGCTTTAGAAAAATTTAGATCTTATTTAATTGGAGCTAAATGTGTTGTGCACATATTGTGTATGTTTTTGACAAATTTAGATCTTATTTAATTGGGACTAAATGTGTTGTGCACATGATCACGTTACTATTAAATATCTGATGCAAAAGAAGGATGCCAAACCAAGGTTGATTAGATGGATACTTTTGAAAGAATTTGATTTTGTGGTTATTGATAGAAAGGGAACTGATAATCAAATTATTGATCATTTGTAAATTTGATCTTGTGGTTATTGATAGAAAAGAAATTGATAATCAAATTGTTGATCATTTGTTAAGATTTTAAAACCATGAATTATATGACAATGACAATGAAATTACAGATAGTTTCCCTGATGAACAACTTTATAATATTAATGAGTGAAAAATACCNAAGGAGCTTGGAGCTTACATGATGGGCAGCCTGGCCATCTTCAACAGCAAGAGGATCTACAAACTTTCCTTAGCTTTAAAACAACAAAGCCATAAAAATTCGAGGTTGTTTGCCTAGTGCAACATAAATCCTCAAACACATCTTTTAGGCCTTTGTACAACTATATTGTACAATCTAAGCCCTAACCCGTCTTAGGACTCCGAGGTAGTCATTTGTCATGACTTAAATCCTCACATTTTCAAAGGTTATTTGTGGTGATTGCTTCACACAAATATAAATCTTAATAAAAATTGCAGGATGAAATATCTTAATAATTTCTCCTAAATTNCATCTAGAAGAAATCAAATGCCTTTGAATTTCATGTTAGAAGTTGAAATCTTTGATGTTTGGGGATTAGATTTCATGGGACCATTTATTCCTTCATTTGGGAACTTATATATATTAATTGTAGTAGACTACATTTCTAAGTGGATTGAAGCGCAAGCCTTACCTCGTTGTGAAGCTAAAAGTGTTTGAAGATTTTTAATGAAAAATATTTTCACTAGATACGGAATGCCTAGAATGATTATCATTGACGGAGGATCCCATTTTAGGAATAAATATATTCAGAGATTTGCAGAAAAATTTAATATTATTCATAGAGGATTCCATTTTAGAAATAAATACATTCATATATTAGCAGATAAGTTTAATATTATTCATAGAATTTCTACTACCTAGCATCCTCAAACCAGTGGGTTAGCTAAAGTTTCTAATAAAGAGATTAAACAAATACTTGAAGACTGTAAACCCTAGTAAAATAGATTGGTCCACTAGACTGGATACCGCATTATGGGCTTATAAGACTGCTTATAAAACTTTTATTGGAATGACTCCTTACAGACTGATTTTTGGTAAGACATGTCACTTACCAGTGGAATTGGAGCATAAAGCATATTGGGCAATTAAATAATTTAATTATAGTTTGAAAGATGCTGGTAAGAAGAGATTGTTACAATTAAATGAATTGGAAGAATTAATAAATGATTCTTATGATAATGACAAAATTTATGGCATAATCGAAAGATTAACCAGAAGAACTTTGAACCAGACAAGAAGTTTTGCTTTACAACACTAGGCTGAAATTATTCTCTGGGAACTTGAAGTCTCGTTGGTTAGGACCCTTTACTGTGACTCAAGTTTATACTTACGGAGCTGTTGAGTCAAAGATCAAAAAATTGGAAATATTTTTAAAGTAAATGGACACAGATTAAAACCGTATTTTGAGGGTAAAATTCCAAATTTTAAGGAGATTTTAATGATCAATCAAACTGAATAACACCTGAATAGGCCGGGTTGACGACGTTAAACCAAGCATTTTATGGGAGACAACCCATATTTATGTTTAATTTTATTGCTATTATAGTAGTTTTTATTTGAAATTATCATTAGTTTGTGGTAGTATTAATCTCTACTACTTTTTAAAGTAAATGGACACAGATTAAAACCGTATTTTGAGGGTAAAAGACCAAATTTTAAGGAGGTTTTAATGATCAATCAAACTGAATAACACCTGAATAGGCCGGGTTGACGATGTGAAACCAAGTGTTTTATGGGAGACAACCCATATTTATCTTTAATTTTATTGTTATTATAGTAGTTTTTATTTAAAACTATCATTAGTTTGTGGTAGTATTAATCTCTACTACTCTTATTTAGCCTTGAATCATCATAAAAATTAGATCCATAGAGAAATATTGGAACGCATTCGAACTAGAGCGAAACTATGCAATTTTTGCCTTGGGCGCCGACGGTGCCCTCGACTCCACCGACGGTGGGTTTTTCCCAAAGATCCTGGTAAAATAAATATAGAGCTCACCGACGACACCCTCGACGCTGCCGACGGCGAGACCCGCGAGATGGCGGTTTTTGGAGTTTGAATGGCAGTTTTTGGCGATTTTTGGGTTGGATTTACCCTTTTAAACTCCCAATTTTGATTCCTAAGATCATATTTCCCCCAAAAATGAAGTTAAACTCCACCAATTTCATTCCTATAGCATCCAATTCCCATGATAATCCCAGAATGCAAGTTTTTAATCGACAAAAGTTTATTAGTGCGGAAGCGCAGCGAATCTTCAACAAGGTACTGACGAAGAAAAGATTGATCAAAGAACGAGGATTCATAAATCACGGATTGAATAATTCCACAATTGAAGAGATGATATTGTGGCAAAGATAGGAAGTGTTGTGTTATACTATCGTCGTCATGGTTGTTCCTGTGGTAAAAGAATTTTATGCAAATTTGCACGAAATCAACCAGAAAGTTATTTATGTGTGAGGTAGATGGATCACTTTTACTCCTGCACGGATCAATGAATTTTACATGATTAAGAACATTCATGTCTGCCACTATTCCAACTTCATCCCGACAAGAGACCAGATGAATGGAATTTACCAATATTTAACAGACAAAACTGACGACTAGGAAATGAGAGAAAACATGTATGTTTGTTTTTCTGTGACACTCCTAAATCCCATTTCAAAACACTGACACTTTTTCATTTCTGCGAAACTTTACCGATCTGTTACCGACAATGAAGATCGGTATCGTTTCTAAAGAAAGTGCTATTTTGAATTACTGCATCCAAAGAGGACTGTCAGTTGATATTGGATCAATAATTATGAAGTCAGTTCTGGGCCTGATCATTCATGGATCAACTTATGGGCTTGGACACCCTTTCACAATTTTCTCACTTTGCAGTCAGTTCCACGTGTCCTAAAAAAATTAGGAAAAAGGTACTTCTACCTTGGAAGACTTTGGACCCAATTAAGAGATTCCCAACTTTTGAAGATGAAAATGACATGGTCATTATAGTAGATCAATCATCTCAGACTTCACTGCCAGTTCAACCCTTAATTCCTGATAAAACTCTGGTGATCCTGCGCAGAATCAAGAAATCGGAGAAGGAGGTACAAAATGTCATGAATGCAATTAATAATATTTCTGATTTCTTCGATCATCTAGACTGGAGGATGAAAGAACGTTTTAATCGCTCTGGGCATTTAGAAGATAGTTTGATACGACTGATGAGGAAGATGAAATTGATAGAAGAGGATTCCACTAAAGAATTTCCATACCGACCCTTCTACAAGCTCTTCGTTCATGTGCAATCAATGGGTGATCTCAGAGGAGAATCTAGTACTGAATCTGATGAATAATAGATTTATATTACTACATGTCTGTCTATCTATGTAATGTGATTTGAACTTTGTATTTGCTTTGCTTTAGAATTATGCTTTTAGATCATGACAGCGACTTTTTATATGCTTAAAATATAAGATAGATATAGACGTAATAAATATTCAATAATTGTAAAGTCACACTTATCAACGCAAGGATACGTATCACTCAAGTAATATAAGGCTCTAATAGAGTCTTAGATATCGATCCCACAGGGAGTGGTTTAGAACTGTAAACTAAGATTTTATAAAAGCAATACTTTAATCACAACAACAAAGTTCAATTTGTTTATCTGTCACTAATAGGAAATTGAAATAAGTACGTAATTTTAATAACTGTTAAATAACTAATGATACTAATGAGGGTTTAATAGTGATATTCAATATATAAGAAAGCATCCTTCTCCTTTTCAAGAAATTATAGTGAATGGATAAAGTGAATTAGTTCAATTTATATTGTGCCAAATAGGAGCACCTATTCTTTACCCTTTGGTCCTGACATAAAGAACATTGACTAATCCTACGCTTGTTTACTGTCTATTCTTTACCCTTTGGTCCAACATAAAGAACATTGACTAATCCTATACTTGTTTACTGAATCTGTGGTTAGGCTGGGAGTATACCGGCTCTCACTTTGGAGCTCCCACATTTCCCTCACCTGAGGGCTAAAATCTACACTTCAGCACTCAAACGATATGACCGAATTGATGATTTTAGTCTCTCATTCTAAAATCTCCAACTCCACGCCTGATAATATTATTTCCATATTTATTTGCACCCAACTTCCAAGGGCTTTGACCTCCCTGAATCTTGGATGTAATCTTCACTTTAGTTGTACAACTCAACATATTTTAACAAACCAATTGGCCATATTGAAAGTTAATTAAGATCAAAGTGAAAAGATCATCACAATTTCTTAAACATTTTTTTGCTTCACCAATTAAAATCACCATTTCACAAATCTCGAGACAAGGAGAAATACATAGAAAACTACTTAGATCTCATGGAAAAAACACAACAAAACTCAAAATTCATATATAAAATCAAATTCATATAAACTACAACAAGTAAATAACTTATCTCTGATTTTTCCCCAAAGAACAGTCCTCGAAGTTCCTCTGAATCTCTTTCTTTCTTTACAACACACAGAATTTCTCTTCGAAGCAGCAAGGAGGAAGAAACCTCTCACTTTCCCTCCACTCTTACAATCCTTACAATATTGGAACCTTTCTAACCTCTAGGAACTCTCTCTAGCACTTCCTTCACTCTCTAGATTCTCTCCCCCCCTTTTTAATTTTTGGCCACAATAGTCTATTAAAGTTGTGGATGAGCTTTCCCAAGAGTTGTCTAAGCATCCCTTCAAAATTTGGCCTTATCCAAAGCTTGAGTAGGCACAACTGCCTAGCTCGCCGTCGACGGTCTCGAGGGCACCGTCGGTGGACTTCTGAAGAGTTTTGTCCTGTAACCTTGGAAAAAACTCGCCATAGGCGGGGTCGAGAGCGCCGTCGGTGGCCTAGTGCAAATCTCCACATTTTGGTCATTTTCGCTCCAAATTTGCTGTTTTTTGCATCTTTTTACTCCAATGACCCTAATTCATCATTCCTTCAACAAAACATCAAAAATACATTTCTTTAAAGTGCAGTATCATTAAAAATAGTATAAAATAAATATGAAAATATCAACATATTTTCCTTGGGTTAGATCTCTGTATAGTTGAGACTAAGCATATGATGTTTTATTTTCAGTGTTTTGAGTGTTGTGGTTTGGATTGCGACGCTGAATTAATGTGTTGGGGTTGAGAAAATACCAAACTTATGTGTGTTATGTAACATATATTTTACCCCTTAGAATTTATATATAAATTTAATGTTTTATATTGTTAAAGTTTATTTGAGATAAGTACATCATTTAGTCACTTAAAATTATGTCTATAATGATTGAATGGATGTCGTTAAGGCTTGAAATTGATCAAAATCGCAAAAATTTGGGAATTAAACCAAAATCAATAGATCCTGCCGACGGTGCCCTCGACGCCGCCGACGACGGATTTTTCCTGAAGGTTATTTTTAAGAATTCAATAGAGCGCGCCGACGATGCCATCGACCCCGCCGACGGCGAGCTCGCAAATAAACACCTTTAACCGCAGTTTTGACCAGTCAACCACCACTATTCATCATCCTCTTCCTCCTAAAAATTCAATTTTCAACCTAGAGCTTGAGAGATCTTGGATTGGGAGGCAATTTCAAGGCTTTTTGACACCATATTTGATCATCTCTAGGTAAGAGCTTCACTCCAGGTTAAAAATATTTGATTTTCACCATGGATTTCTTCCACATTGAGGAGATCCAAAAAATTTGAGAACGTGAAGAAAATATTGGGAAGAAATTCATGGAACTTAGTGTTAAACTCTTAGAATTACTTTTGGAAGCCATTATTTGCATATTTAAAGTATATTTTGGAAATTTTTTATAATTTGATTAGATTGAAATGGCTCCACGTCAAAAGAGATGAATTGGGTTCAACGAATCTCTCTTCATCAATGCAATGGCTCAATCAAGATTTACTTCAGTATTTAAAGGAAAGAAGTGTATACAAGATCAAGTTTTTGTCGGGAGGAGAAATTGAACGAGTTATTGCCGAGCAGAGGTGGGAAAACTTTTGTTACACCACCAATAAAGTTGATGCAAATGTCGTGAAAGAGTTCTTCACCAATGTAATTTATTCTGAAGATGAAATCGTTCGAAAGCGGGGATTTTCTATTGAATTTAATGCCGCCCGCATCAACACCTTTTACGAAGTCCCGAACTCTTATAGCTGCCATTATGAATCCTTTAGTACGATGGAAGGCCCCCTGAATGATGTGATCAACTTTCTCACTGATGGGAAAGGAACGTGGAAGATTAAACAACGAGAACTGGTAAAATTTTCTGCTTCCATGCTGAATGTCACCTTTAAGGCGTGACACTATTTTATTTCCTCTACTCTGTTACCGAATTATCACCATAGTGAGGTAACTACAGATAGAGCTATTCTGAATTTCTGTATTCAAAATAATAGAACTATAAATGTAGGGAGAATTATTTTTAAGAATATATTGACTACGACAAAGAGTGAGACAAGTGGAGGTCTAAGACATCTTGACCTTATTTATGCACTTTGCGAACTTTTTGGAGTGGAAGCTGGAGATGAAGAATGGGTTTACCCTATGAAACCCATTTGTAAAGCTAATTAAAAAACTTATGAATCCCAAGAGATATGGAGAACTAGGAGTAGGAGTCAAGAGCCTTCTACTGTAGTGATGTTCCCTCTACAAGTTATGACCTTCCACCTTCTAGTTCCCCTACTTTGACTGATTTGATCAATGAGTTGACCTTGCAACGGAAGAGCATAAAGTTGATAAACAAAAAGAATTGGAGGTTTAGAACGTCGACATGATTGTGATAGTGAGTATCTTCAGAGGCATTCAAATTTTGAGGTAGCTTATTACGAAGGTCAGGCCCGACACTACAGAGGTGAGCCTGATATTACTTTCCCGGAGTGCCCCCGATATACTCAGTATTAGCCCGATCCACCTGCTGATCAAGGAGATGAAGACATAGTGTGGGATTTTGATATTTGAATGTAATTGATGTACTTGTACTTGCACTTTTATTTATGTGATATTTTGTAATAGAAATAGATGTTTATGTGTATTTGGACTTTTATTTTTATTATTATGTTGTACTTGGATGATTTTTAATTTTTGTTATAAAGTTAGTATTATAGTTAAATTTACATGTGTAGTATAATAAATGTTGAGTAGTATTTTGGAATGTAATGTGATTTTTATTTCACATTTTAATTATAATTGTTTTATTTAGTATTGTAATTGTGTTAGGAAATGTTGTGCTTGTTTAATGTTTTAGTTTTATACTTATTTCAAAATTTCATTACCCAACAATTTCTCTAATGATTTATATGTGTAGAAAGCTCCTAATATTACAGACCAGGTGAATTAGAAATTTTGAGAAGGCCCGCAAAAATTTTAGAATGATGAAAATGACTAAAATGTTGAAGTATGATTTATATTTATATTTTTTCTTTTCAAATATATTTTGAAGTATTAAGAATATGGAAATTCATTTGAAAAGAAAAGATTGGGGCTTAATGATATAAAAGCTATGAAATATTTATAAAGTAATGGAATGCTTTGAGTTTCAAATTTAGGAAAAGAAAGGTGATGTTCAAAATCATTAAAGGCTAGCCAAATATAGTAATCCTCACTTGAAAAAAAAAAGAAAGGATTGAAAACAATCCAATTGAAAAAAAGAGCGAAAAGAAATAAAGAAAAAAAAATGAAAGTGAGGAGAAGCTTGAGGATATGCCTGATAAAAAATTGGCTTCACTGGACCTACCTAAAGGGAAAACCTAAATACATTCCTGAACTTATATTTATAAAATAGATCTTTTACTAGTAGGGTTCTCATGAAGTTCCTATCATTTGAATATTTTAAGTGACTTAATATTGCAACATATAGTCATTCTTGAAATGAATAGAAGACTAGAACTCTTAAACTTGATGACTAGATAATCTTGTAGCTATAAAGTTAATTCAATTACTTGAATTTTTTTGAAAATCTCACTATGATATTTATTTAAGTCAAACTTATAGTATTTCTGAATTAAACTACAATAGATCATAACTTTTATATAATACTAAAATTACTTCAGGACAAGTAATAATTATGTTTGGGGGATTTTGACCAAAGAAAAATATGTTGAGATTTTCATAACTATTTTATGCTATTTTTGATGATATTGCACTTTAAAGAAAGATATTTTTGATATTTTTTTGCAAGAATGATGAAATAGGGTCATTAGAGCAAAAAGATGGAAAAATGAGCTAATTTGGAGCGAAAATGACCAAAATGTGGAGAATTGAACTAGGGCGTCGACGGCGCCATCGACCCCGCCGACGACGCCATTGACTCCGCCGACGGCGAGATTTTCCCGAGTCTCCATAATTAATTCACTAAGAAGGTCCGCCGACGGCGCCCTCGAGGCCGCCAACGGCGAGCTCGGCGGTTATGTCCAACTAGGCTTTGGATGAGGACAGATTTTGAAGGGATGCTTAGGCAACTCTTGGGAAAACTCATCCACATCTTTAAAGAGAAGAATTTGGCCAAAAATAGAGAGAAGAGGCTCCAAATTGAAGTGTGAAAAAGTGTAGAGAGTCTAAATTATGAGGAATTCTTCAAGAGATTGTAAGAGTGGAGGGAAAGTGAGAGATTCTTCCTACTTGCCACTTCGAAGAGGAATTCTGTGTGATTTAAAGAAAGGAAGAGATTCAGAGGAACTTCGAGGAGTTTTCTTGGGGAGAAATTAGATATAAGTTTATTTATTGTTGTATTTTGTATGACTTTGATTTTATATATGAATTCTGAGTTTTGTTGTGTTTTCTCCATGAGAACTGAGTAGTTTTCTCTGTCTTTCTCCTTATCTTGAGATTTTTGAAACAGTGATTTGAAATGGTTGAGCAAAAAAAATGTTAAAGAAATTGTGATGATATTTTCACTTCGATCTTAATTTACTTTCAACCTGGCCAATTGATTTGTTAAAATATGTTGAGTTTTCCAACTAAAGTGAAGATTACATCTAAGATTCAGGGTGGTCAAAGCACTTGGAGGTTGGGTGCAAATAAATAGGGAAATAAAATTATCGGGTGTAGAATTGCATATTTTAAAGTGACTGAATAAAATCCCCAATTTGGTCCTATCGTTTGGGTGCTGAAGTGTAGATGTTAGCCCTCAGGTTAGGGGAACGTGGGAGATCCAAAGTGAGATCTGATATCGTCCCAGCCTAGCCGCAAATTCAGTAAACAAGCATAGGATTAGTCTATGTTCTTTATGCCTGGACCAAAGGGTAAAGAATATGTATGCTCCTATTTGACATAATATAAGATTCATTGGTAAAGAATAGGTATGCTCCTATTTGACACAATCTAAATTGAACTAATTCACTTTATCCATGCAATATAATTTGAACTAATTCACTTTATCCATTCACTATAATTTCTTGACAAGGAGAAGGATTCTTTCTTATATATTGAATATCACAAATTAAACCCTACTTTCTATCTTTAGTTTTTTATTAGTTACATTGAACTAATTCATTTTATCCATTCACTATAATTTCTTGACAAGGAGAATGATGCTTTCTTTAGATATTGAATATCACGTCGAACCTTCATTAGTATAATTAATTATTTAATAATTATTAAAATTACATATTTATTTCAATTAAACCCTCATTAGCATAATTAGTTATTTATGAGTTATTAAGAAAATTACATATTTATTTCAATTGTCTATTATTAACCCTAACTTTCTATCATTAGTTATTTATTAGTTATTCAAATTATTTACTTATTTCAATTGCCTATAAAACCTTCATTAGCATAATTAGTTATTTAATAGTTATTAAAATTATATATTTATTTCAATTGCCTACCCTCATTAGTGTAATTAGTTATTTAAGAGTTATTAAAATTACATATTTATTTCAATTGTCTATTAGTGACATATTAGTAAAATTAGTTATTTAAGAGTTTAAAATTACATATTTATTAAATTGCCGCACCTCTCATTAGTATATTTAGTTATTTAATAGTTATTAAATTACATATTTATTTCAATTGCCTATTAGTGAAAGATAAGCAACTTGAATTTCATTGTTGTGATTAAAGTATTGCTTTTCTAACGTCTTAGTTCATAGTTCTAATATTACTCCCTGTGGGATCGATATCTAGGACTCTATTAGAGCCCTATATTACTATGCGATATGTATAATTGCGAATAAGTGTGACTTTACAATTATTGAATATTTCATACATACACCTTTATCAAATCTATAACTGTTATTAAGTTTTGGTACAGTTGTTGAGGAATTAAATCTTTTAGCAGCAGTTATTGCTTATATTTGTAAGCATATATAAAGTCGTGGTCAGCTAGCTGAATTTACAACGTCATGGAGAGTTTCCCTCTTGAAGACCGGGAGGTGAAATCCCCCACATTCCTTGCCAAAGTAGGAGATGACTATGTCGCATATCTATGTGTTAAACCTTAGAATCCTATGAGAAAACGTTAACACGATTATGGCTCATTATCAAGCATGATCATTTGCTCCAAATTGTGTCACATGTCTTGCATGAAGCATGTTACATTAGCATTTTACCCCGATCGGCTGCCCGACCTTGACAGCATAACACTTTACCTCAACCGACCACCTCGACTCGGTCGACATCCATCTTACCTTGATTTTCCACCCCGACCAGCCAGCATCACATTTGCCTTGATTGGATGCCCCGGCCTGACTGACACCACTTCTGCCTCGACCAACTAACCTAATCTGGTCGACACCACTTCTGCCTCGACTGGTCGCCCTAGCCCGGTCAACATACCACTTTGCCTCGGCTGGCCGCCCCAGCCCTATTAGCATCACTCTTGCCTTAACCGACTGTCCAGGCTCGATCGACATCACTTTTTCCTTGATATACCGCTCCAGTTTGATTGGCACAATGATTTAGTTTGACCATAACCCAACTAGGTTATCGACCACTTAGTCTGATTGGCCACCCCTACTTGATCGACCAACCACTTTAGCCTCAACCGGCCACCCCGGCTAAGTCAACTGGTCACTAGGTCCGATCAATTGTTCCGACCCGATGGACAGACCATTTTGGTCTGACTATCTGCTTCAACTTAACCAGCAGATCACTTGCATTGAGCATGTTTTGCACATGTTTGTGTCTACTTGCTTGCTTGCTTAGTGCACTATACTTTGTATGTGCTTGTCATTTACATGCACACTTGGTCACTATTGGGGCAAGGTGTAATTCTTCCAGTGGTGTCCTATAACTTAGGTGACCAAGCACAACACCTCTGGTGCCATATGCCTTGCATGACATCTTGCATAGTTATTTTCACTTTCTTTAGATGCACTTTAAGTATCCCTTCTTACACTCATTCCATTTGTATAATTTTCCTCATTGAGGATCATCACTTCTTCGGGTCGCTACCTCCATGGCTCACCCACCCTTTTGGGTCACCGCCTTCATGACACACCCATCTTTTGGGCCTTTACCTCCATGACAACCCCGCTCTCTCAGGTCACTGTCTCCACAACACACTTATTTTTTGGGCCATTGCCTTCACAACACACCCATCTTCAGGTCACTGCCTCAACGACACACCCATCTGTTGTACCTTTGCCTCCACAACACACCTACTTCTTTGGGTCACTACCTCCATGACACACCCATTTTTTAGGTTGCTTCCTTCACGACACGCCCATTCTTAGGTCATTGCCTCCACGACACACCACTTCTGTCACATGACTGTTTGCATTTGCATTTGTATGTGTGCATGGATGCGAGCTAGACTAGGTTGGTGAGTGACCCCACGTTGGTCGTGATTCTTTAATGAGCATTACTTGCCGCATCGATCCCTACAGGTAATGCAAGTTAAGGCATCAAGATTGACACTAATATGATTGTGTTAAGGAGCCAATGGATCTAACTTGTATCACCACACATGTTAAGACTCAGATTTAATGGCTTTTTCTTAAATTATATATATTTTTTTATTTATTACATTTGTCATTGTTTTAAACTATGTATGTAGCAAACTAGGTCATATATAAGGCCAATTCTTTTAAAAAAAATCATCCTAGGTGACACCCTTTTATATCTCTTGGATCTTTAGGATGGGGTTGGTGTGGTGACTCCATCAAAATCATAGGTACCCAGAGACTTACATGCACTTAGATGCTGGTTNGATCGACATCACTTTTTCCTTGATATACCGCTCCAGTTTGATTGGCACAATGATTTAGTTTGACCATAACCCAACTAGGTTATCGACCACTTAGTCTGATTGGCCACCCCTACTTGATCGACCAACCACTTTAGCCTCAACCGGCCACCCCGGCTAAGTCAACTGGTCACTAGGTCCGATCAATTGTTCCGACCCGATGGACAGACCATTTTGGTCTGACTATCTGCTTCAACTTAACCAGCAGATCACTTGCATTGAGCATGTTTTGCACATGTTTGTGTCTACTTGCTTGCTTGCTTAGTGCACTATACTTTGTATGTGCTTGTCATTTACATGCACACTTGGTCACTATTGGGGCAAGGTGTAATTCTTCCAGTGGTGTCCTATAACTTAGGTGACCAAGCACAACACCTCTGGTGCCATATGCCTTGCATGACATCTTGCATAGTTATTTTCACTTTCTTTAGATGCACTTTAAGTATCCCTTCTTACACTCATTCCATTTGTATAATTTTCCTCATTGAGGATCATCACTTCTTCGGGTCGCTACCTCCATGGCTCACCCACCCTTTTGGGTCACCGCCTTCATGACACACCCATCTTTTGGGCCTTTACCTCCATGACAACCCCGCTCTCTCAGGTCACTGTCTCCACAACACACTTATTTTTTGGGCCATTGCCTTCACAACACACCCATCTTCAGGTCACTGCCTCAACGACACACCCATCTGTTGTACCTTTGCCTCCACAACACACCTACTTCTTTGGGTCACTACCTCCATGACACACCCATTTTTTAGGTTGCTTCCTTCACGACACGCCCATTCTTAGGTCATTGCCTCCACGACACACCACTTCTGTCACATGACTGTTTGCATTTGCATTTGTATGTGTGCATGGATGCGAGCTAGACTAGGTTGGTGAGTGACCCCACGTTGGTCGTGATTCTTTAATGAGCATTACTTGCCGCATCGATCCCTACAGGTAATGCAAGTTAAGGCATCAAGATTGACACTAATATGATTGTGTTAAGGAGCCAATGGATCTAACTTGTATCACCACACATGTTAAGACTCAGATTTAATGGCTTTTTCTTAAATTATATATATTTTTTTATTTATTACATTTGTCATTGTTTTAAACTATGTATGTAGCAAACTAGGTCATATATAAGGCCAATTCTTTTAAAAAAAATCATCCTAGGTGACACCCTTTTATATCTCTTGGATCTTTAGGATGGGGTTGGTGTGGTGACTCCATCAAAATCATAGGTACCCAGAGACTTACATGCACTTAGATGCTGGTTAGGACACTTTCTTGTTAGATGGTGTGCTAAGTTAGGATGTAAGATGCTATGTAGCCTTTTTGATGCCTTTGGCTATTGTTATTTGTTGTTTTTCTTGTGATCATCATGCACCACTTTTTTGCTCTTTTTGGTATGCTTATGTGTTTAACCTGCATGGTATTATGTTAGAGTGTTCTTCTACTGAGAGTCGTGCATAAAAATATACACACACATGTACCAGTAAAGAAGAACATGTAATGATTTTTATTCTTTTACTTGTAGGAGTCATTTAGCTCCCACAATTATAAGTCACAACCTATTATGAGTTGCATGGCTTTCCCCACTAATGCTTGTTTTTCATGCAGGTTGAGTACCTTTTTTTCTTTTTTCAAATGTGTTTAATAGAGTTCATAGGTGGAGTCTGTATCAAAAATAACGTACGGGCACACGTTTAGAGGCAGATGATGCATCAACCATGTGAAACGAACCAGGAGCAGTAGTNTTTCTATACATTCTTTTGGAGTGCTTTACTCTTTTATTGAGTACTGGCATGCCTGTATCATTTTTATTGTTTATTTTAGTGCATCTAGGATATCACTTAAATTATAATCTAGGCTAAAAACCTTAAAGTTATAATTTTTTTATATAAAAACATATGAATAAAAGATTTAAGATAAATCAAAATTTAGGATTAAAAGATTCAAGATTTTCAAAATATGTCTTTTATTTTCCTACATGACCTTCGGGCCAGTTTTAAAATAGGCTGCATTGTATGGACATCACCCAAGCCATATAATAGGGCCTTCATAATATCTAAGGACCGCTCTAGATAATTGCATCACTTAAATGTCCTGAGAAGAAACCCTCGCACTTCTCCAACCCGACTAACCCAACATACTTTTTTATATAGGAGGTTGTCTAGTGCGCCTAGGACTTTAGAATTCTTCCCGACCAAGACGAGGTGTAAATCCTTCTGTTAGGAGTGTTTTTAGCTTTGTAGCTAAACCTCCATTTCTCTTCTTTTTTTGAGGCATCATTGCCATTTAGACGGGTACATGTCTCACCTCTTGGAGTTCCACCTTATACTCATATGATATAGTTTTCTTTCTTTGACCTTAGGGTTATCGAGATACCCGTGAATGATACAATTAATGAATTGTTGATCGGGGATCTCTTGATCTGTTGGGTCGATTACCTTCATGACTGAGTAGGCATAGGGTCCTAGTAGTTCGGGTTGACGGGTCTGTGGTAACTTGACCTAGCCACCTCTACCCTATAGAATTACTCAACCTTCCAGTTGTTAAGCCCGTTTGAGCCTTGTCGCTCCTCTGACTTCATAGATATCATTTTGATGGCCCAATGCCAATGAGCTATTGCTCATTTAGGATACGACGATTTGTCCTCTGCCCTTATGTCGTGGACGTGCTTTGAAGTATTGAGATATCCCCATCAAGATTATCATGGTTATTCCGTGGGCCCTATGTGCTCATGGGCCGCTACCCACATGAGATGCGAGAGACTCACTCTTTTCCCGATGACTCAGTGAGAGCTTTGAAGCATCAGGGCATTCCCACATGGAATAAACTTTCTTTGATGAGCTATTTTTTTCCAGGTCTACGATAATATAAGATAAACCCTTTTTATTAAGAGTATTTTTAAGTATTCCCTAAGATATAATTAAATAAGTGGGATACGTCCTCTTGGGTGACTCTATACACCAGAACAGACACTTACACCTGATTCTTTGATTGTGTGTAGTCTACGTAGGTATTCTTTTACGGATATCGGTCAAAAGTGCTTCCATCCAATCTTGTTTAGGTACTCATATTTGGCATATCCTTGTGAGGTTTATCGCACATAAGCTCTCAACATTCTTTCTAATATTTATCGTTTTTTGTTGTATATTCATCTTTTCCAATTCTTCTCTTTTTCTGATCATTCATATGATCTAGTAGATATATTTATTCTGAAAAGAGAAGTATACAATGATATAAAAACCGACGACTCCATCTAAAAATAAAAAGAGAAAAGATAAAAAACATGGATTTTCTTTCATGTTGATTTTTCCGTATTAGTTGGCTCAAATGCCTATTTTGCCTTATTTCTATCTGAATAGCTCATTCATGTATCCTCTTGTTGTGTTTGGTCTGTCTTGTGGTCCAGTCAGCTTTGGGCTTACAAGCTTTGACTTAGATAGCTTCACTTGTTCTGAAAAAGTGGGTCTCATGATCCTCTGTTGGAGGACTCTTCTTCATTGTACAATTTACTTCCGGACCGCCATATCTTATCAGAATCTCCATTGGCACACTATTGACGTACAACAATGTATACATTTATAGTGGCTTATTAAATTATGTTATAAATATATTTAAAAANAGCCAGTTTTAAAAAAAACTGCATTGTATGGACATCACCCAAGCCATATAATATGGCCTTCATAATATCTAAGGACCGCTCTAGATAATTGCATCACTTAAATGTCCCGAGAAGAAACCCCCGTACTTCTCCAACCCAACTAACCCAACATACCTTTTTATATAGGAGGTTGTCTAGTACGCCTAGGAATTTAGAATTCTCCCCGACCAAGACGAGGTGTAAATCCTTCTGTTAGGAGTGTTTTTAGCTTTGTAGCTAAACCTCCACTTCTCTTCTTTTTTCGAGGCATCATTGCCATTTAGACGGGTACATGTCTCACCTCTTGGAGTTCCACCTTATACTCATATGATATAGTTTTCTTTCTTTGACCTTAGGGTTATCGAGATACCCGTGAATGATACAATTAATGAATTGTTGATCGGGGATCTCTTGATCTGTTGGGTCGATTACCTTCATGACTGAGTAGGCATAGGGTCCTAGTAGTTCGGGATGACGGGTCCGTGGTAACTTGACCTAGCCACCTCTACCCTATAGAATTACTCAACCTTCCAGTTGTTAAGCCCGTTTGACCTTGTCGCTCCTCTGACTTCATATATATCATTTTGATGGCCCAATGCCAATGAGCTGTTGCTCATTTGGGATACGATGATTTGTCCTCTGCCTTATGTCGTGGACGTGCTTTGAAGTATTGAGATATCCCCATCAAGATGATCATGGTTATTTCGTGGGCCCTATGTGCTCATGGGCCGCTACCCACATGAGATGCGAGAGACTCACTCTTTTCCCGATGACTTAGTGAGAGCTTTGAAGCATCAGGGCATTCCCACATGGAATAAACTTTCTTTGATGAGCTATTTTTTTCTAGGTCTACGATAATATAAGAGAAACCCTTTTTATTAAGAGTATTTTTAAGTATTCCCTAAGATGTAATTAAATAAGTGAGATACGTCCTCTTGGGAGACTCTATACCCTAGAACAGACACTTACACCTGATTCTTTGATTGTGGGTAGTCTACCTAGGTATTCTTTTATGGATATCGGTCCAAAGTGCTTCCATCCAATCTTGTTTAGGCACTCATATTTAACATATCCTTGTGAGGTTTATCGCACATAAGCTCTCAACGTTCTTTCTCTTATTTATCGTTTTTTGTTGTATATTTATCTTTTCCAATTCTTCTCTTTTTCTGATCATTCATATGATCTAGTAGAGATATTTATTCGGAAAAAAGAAGTATACAATGATATAAAAATCGACGACTCCATCTAAAAATAAAAAGAGAAAAGATCAAAAACATGGATTTTCTTTCATATTGATTTTTCCGTATTAGTTGGCTCAAATGCCTACTTTGCCTTGTTTCTATCTGAATAGCTCATTCATGTATCCTCTTGTTGTGTTTGGTCTGTCTTGTGGTCCAGTCAGCTTTGGGCTTACTAGCTTTGACTTAGATAGCTTCACTTGTTCTGAAAAAAGTGGGTCTCATGATCCTGTGTTGGTGGACTCTTCTTCATTGTACTATTTACTTCCGGTCCGCCATATCTCATCAGAATCTCCACTGACACACTATTGACGTACAACAATGTATACATTTATAGTGGCTTATTAAATTATGTTATAAATATATTTAAATANATTATTATTATTATTATTATTATTATTATTATTTAAGATGGAGAAAATATTTTCTTTTTTCAATAATTAAGAATTAATTTTTTTGTATATTGATATAAATATTTTTTTGTCAACATATTTTTTATCAATTTCATTTTAAAACTAAAAAAAAAGAGTAAAATCCTACTTAATTTTAGATAAACAAATTAAGATTCTTTTTAAAATTATTAATTTGTATCTCTGGTGAAATTTTTTTCTTACTCCACCGTGTCTCATTGTATTTTTTTCTATCTTTACATAACTAATTGCTATCAAGGGCATATATTCTCCCCAAAAGCCAAAAAATCTCATCCCTTTGCCTCCTTATTGATATAATGATATTGTGACCACTTGCTATATTGTCTTATCAATAAATTATTCGCTTCTATCACTGCAGTCACCGTCGACCGCATGGGTTCAAACAATATTTCCCTTTGTTTCTCATCAACACTATTTTTAGGGCTGTCAAAAAAACTCGTAATTCATGAACATTTCGTGTTTAACCTGTTAAATAGTTCATGATCAATTCATTCGTTAAACAAATGAGCCGAACATGAACCAAAATTTTTAGCTTAAATTATAAATGCACCAAACATGAACACGTCTTGTTTGATAATATTTGGCTTGTTTTGACTCAAACTATTTAAATAACAAATAAATAATATATAAAATAAAATAATAATATATTTGATATGATATCAAAAATTCTCTTTATATAAATATAAAAAAATTAAAATTTAGTTGTTAGATATGTGAATACACAGAAATTAAGTGGTATGCATGTAAGTTCTCTTAGAATTTTTCCAAATGCTGCTCTACCCCTTTTATGCATTTCGGTTTTGGATATAATAAATACATAACAATTGGGTGGCATGTATGTACATGCTCCTACGTATTAGATATGTAAGGACATAAAAATTGGGTGGCATGTATGCATGTACATGCCCCTACCCAGCATCCATGCCCCGCTCGTGCATTTAACTTTTAGGTGATAGATATGTAAATACCATAATTTAACAATTTTAAAAATTATTATTTATATTAAAACATCATTTGAATCTAATTTAATAATTTTTATTTTATTTTCTTAATNTAGACAGGATGGGAGACAGTGTTCCTCGACAACAAGAGATAATTGGAGCATAATACATTAAACAAATCTCGATGCTCGAACAAAGAAAGTGTGAGTTGGATTATAACATTGATGTTGAAACCCATAGCTACTCTGATTGCAACTACTTCCTATGTCATGAGTGGCATAGGGGCATGATTCACATTTCTTGTTGTGGAAGAGGTACTTAAACCCTTTTTTAAGCTTCCAGCAAATGTAGTGGTGGCTTTTTAACGAATGCTAAATGTCAAAAATTCTAAATGGTTAGATTAGACCAGGCCTTTCTAATTGTACAAGTTTTACTTAGATGCACTTATGATTCTGAAATCCATAGAATTTTTTACCAAGGACTCTTGTGAAGAGAATAAGATGACATGAGGTGTTATGCATGCTTTCTAAAAACCAGTTAGCTTGTGCCTTGCTCAAGCTTATCTATTTACATGGGCTCTAATTCTATTAGTGCTTTCTTGTTGATGAAGGTGTAATAATAAAGTGACCCTTCTTGCTTTTTAATCTAGAAAGAAGAGGAGCATCCTACCAGTTTGATGATAGGCATTTGATTTTTTTATTTTCTTCAAATTTAATGATGCAATTGTTGAGAATGAGGCACATGTATGAAAATCTTGAATTCCTGTAATCGGAGAGATAAAGTACGACAAGAGAGAATTATCAACAATTTAACTATTATGGCAACGATAGAGGAAGGTGTGGAAAAACCACAGGAAAGAGAGCTTGATCCAAATATTTTGAAGAAAGAGTGAATTCAAAAGTTATGATTGGAGCGTGTAATTTCAGTTTTGGAGGTATGATAGAGAAAAAAAAATACAAGTGAGAGTCAATTAGTTTCATTCTTAATTCAATAATAATCCAAATTACATCCATTATAGTAATAGAAATAAAAGGTGAATTCAAATTATATTCAATGCTAAATTTATATAAGTCTTAATATCCTATTATTTAATTTAAACTAACGATGCTCTAGACAATTAAATTGATATAAGTTTTAAAATTTTTCAACAAAGTAAAATCTTGCTTAAATTATTTTGAGACATTAGAATATGGAGGCTGTCAATGTAAACTTCTAGTACAGAGGAACGTATATGGAAGAGTTTCAGAAGCATGCAATTGAAGAGTTTCATGGGGAGATACAAGTATTTGGAATCTTGGTATTTAAGGAGAGTAGAGAGAGAGAGGCAGTTGTAGAAACCTTGTAGGGAGAAGAGAGAGAGAGCAAACAGTCATGAGGCGGGAAATAGCTAGAAAATTTGTTAGGGGCAAAAGAGTGCTATTGTTTATGAGTAAGGGATGAGAGAGAGTACTGCCATTTACAGGGAGGGTGAGAGAGGAGATAATCTTTAATTCAATAATAATTTGGATAACATCAATCAACCACCTATTAATTGAAATTTCAAGATAAATCCAAATCAGTTATAAAACTTAAAGCTAAATAAATCCTAAAATCATATTAAATATAGTTTAAAATATAGATAATCTCAATAATCAAATATAGTGTAACTCAAATAATTTTTAAAATAACTCAAAGTGATGGAATATCTTAAAATAATTTAGAATTATTTTTTATGTGAGTTTTGTATTGTATCACTTTTATGTTTTGACACCAAAGGAATGAATGACACAAATAATACAATTTTATTATAATATGCACCGAGGTTCAACTAACAATGTATACTGACGCACAAAAACTTACCGATAAATAAGTTGGCCGCANCAATAATCAAATATAGTGTAACTCAAATAATTTTTAAAATAATTCAAAGTGATGGAATATCTTAAAATAATTTAGAATTATTTTTTATGTGAGTCTTGTATTGTTTCACTCTTTTATGTTTTGACACCAAAGGAATGAAGGACACAAATAATACAATTTTATTACAATATGCACCGAGGTTCAACTAACAATGTATACTGACGCACAAAAACTTACCGATAAATAAGTTGGCCGCACAATGCAAGTATACGTGTCAATTAATAATGCGGTTGAAGAGTACCGCACATGTAACCCATAGGAAAGCTCGTTAAGAAACCATTTTGAAAAGGCAAAAGCTCTAGTTTACTAATTATTCCAACCNGTTTTATGTTTTGACACCAAAGGAATGAAGGACACAAATAATACAATTTTATTATAATATGCACCGAGGTTCAACTAACAATGTATACTGACACACAAAAACTTACCGATAAATAAGTTGGCCGCATAATGCAAGTATATGTGACAATTAATAATGCGGTTGAAGAGTACCATACATGTGACCCATAGAAAAGCTCGTTAAGAAACCATTTTGAAAAGGCAAAAGCTCTAGTTTACTAATTATTTCAACCTAGTTTGGCAAATTCAGAAAGCAAGGGAAGAATATTCTAAGTCTAATAGATTTCAGAGAAAGCAAAATAGAAGAAAATGTGGATCAAATTCTGTTGGTGTTTTTCCAATAGTAACAAGGATCATGCCTCTATGATTTAGGCATGACAATTGGCTTGATTTTCTTATAAATTTTTCCTTCGTGGTGGTTATCAACCATGGATATTAAGTTCTTTATAAGCCAATACCTATGTTCTAAGAAGATTTAGAATTCCACAAAAATAGCTTATGATTATCTTTATGGCATCCCCCGTAAATTATGATCCCCTATAATTGGTTGCAAGATCTATAATAAAATATTCTTGTTTTATTCAAACTCGTGGTTAATCTAATCGTTCCACTATGTTTTTGTCAAAGTTGTAGATCACGATGGATTTTAACATCATGACTTGCTAGGTTAGGAGTAAACGAATGCCAAAAGATTAACCAACAACTCTTAACAATTCAAAACACGGAAAATGATATGAGAAATCCAAAATAAAAATTAAAACAAGAAAATCATCCCAAGAATCACAGATACACGAAAAATTTTTAGCTACTCATGGCTCGAGAGAAAAACAAANGTTCAAAACACGGAAAATGATATGAGAAATCCAAAATAAAAATCAAACCAAGAAAATCATCCCAAGAATCACAGATACACGAAAAATTTTTAGCTACTCATGGCTCGAGAGAAAAACAAAGAAGATTTCATGGTAATAAAATCTGCAAGAAATATTTTTATTGTAATAAAAAGTACTTACAGTCTTTTGATCTCCTCTCTTACAAGAATAGCCTCCAATTTCTCTCAAACTCTTTCAGAAAATACAGACAAAAGAAAATTAGGAAGAAGAAAGGAATTCTCTCTCTAAACCCTAGCCTCTTCTACAATTTCCTCTCCAAAAAGCTCTCTCAATCTTCTAATTATAATGATTTTATAGAATGAAATAAAAAATCTTCTTAAATTCGTCAGAATCTTGCATTAAAAATTTTCCAAAATAGAAAATACGCCTCGACATGACCACACTCGTGCTATGGCGTAATTACATCCCAAGCTTTGGTTGGGTGGCGTGGTCATGCCAGGTTTTGACGTGGCTACATTGGGTGCTCCAAAGCATGCATCTCCTTTGNCGCATTAAAAATTCTCCAAAATAGAAAATACGCCCCGACATGACCACACTCGTGCTATGGCGTAATTACATCCCAAGCTCTGGTTGGGTGGCGTGGTCATGCCAGGTTTTGACGTGGCTACATTGGGTGCTCCAAAGCATGCATCTCCTTTGGTATTTGAATGTGACCACACTCGATTTTGGCGTGACCACGCCTGATTTTGGCGTGACCACGCTATTCAAGTGGCGTGGCCACTCCTGATTCAGGTGCGGTTACGCCAGCGCTGATTTTTCCAATCTCTCATTTTTTCTCCGATTTTTGTGTTATTTCTCCTATAATCTACAAAATACAATTCCATCCTTCCAAAAACATAAAATCATATATTTGAAGAGGAAAAATGCTGGAAGTAGGTCATCAAAAACATAAAAATTTGATGCATATCATATACTAAGAACTTTTATCAGTTGTTCAAGAAAAAAGGACAAGCTCAAAACACTAGTACAAACAATCATGATCCCACAAACTTAGAATAGTGTCTTCACACTTTCCGTCGTTTACTAAAGCCATCAACACCATAAGATCCAGATGGTTTGATGACTGTCACAATAATCTACAACATATTATAGTATAATCTCCCTCATGGTTTTAACTTCTGGAACAGCAATGTAACTGGATTCCAGCCGCCATTTTCTGCATAAAAATATTCATTTGATAGTTTATTATTTNACGCTGATTTTTCCAATCTCATTTTTGCTCCGATTTTTGTGTTATTTCTCCTATAATCTACAAAATACAATTCCATTCTTCCAAAAACATAAAATCATATATTTGAAGAGGAAAAATGCTGGAAGTAGGTCATGAAAAACATAAAAATTTGATGCATATCATATACTAACAACTTTTATCAGTAGTTCAAGAAAAAAGGACAAGCTCAAAACACTAGTACAAACAATCATGATCCCACAAACTTAGAATAGTGTCTTCACACTTTCCGTCGTTTACTAAAGCCATCAACACCATAAGATCCAGATGGTTTGATGACTTTCACAATAATCTACAACATATTATAGTATAATCTCCCTCATGGTTTTAACTTCTGGAACAACTATGTAACTGGATTCCAGCCGCCATTTTCTGCATAAAAATATTCATTTGATAGTTTATTATTTCAAGAAAACATTTATTAGATTAATCAAGAAAGAAAAACAGGGACCAGTCATAAGGTGATACATAGAGCTTCCAATGCAGTAAAATTGCTGATTTCAGGTGGGTGTCTTTTTCCTTTGTTGAATTCCTTGGCTGGAATTTTCCCAGCTAATGCCGTGCTGTCCAACAGAAAATAAATAACAAAACCAAATTACAATTCTGGCACAAATGCTTTAACTTGTTACTAGCTGCCATGCATGCCAATGAGAGGAATCTTGGCAGTCAGCAACAAATGAAGCTTCCTTTTCCAGGCTGTTTGGAGTAGACAAGGACTTCACTACCATTTAAGTCCAGCCCTCTCCATGCACCAATTCAATGTTTTATTGGGCTTGACAAAGTTACCTGTGGCTTTAAGGGTAATCCCCTTGTTTCTTAATTCCTTCATGGAATTAAATNTTGCATGCCAATGACAGGAATCTTGGCAGTCAGCAACAAATGAAGCTTCATTTTCCAGGCTGTTTTTAGTAGACAAGGACTTCACTACCATTTAAGTCCAGCCCTCTCCATGCACCAATTCAATGTTTTTTTGGGCTTGACAAAGTTACCTGTGGCTTTAAGGGTAATCCCCTTGTTTCTTAATTCCTTCATGGAATTAAATGGAAGGACAGGTGTGGATCACTACTGAAAGAAGGAAAGGTTATAAATGAATAGAAAAATAAAATAAAGAACCCCAAATTGAGATGCTACTTGTTTTCCACGGAACAATCGTAAAGGTGAAACTCTGTAGAAGATCAATCAAAACTTGCAAGAAATTGTTCCTCAGTTGCCAGATGTTTCTTTATTGCATTTACTTCACCCTAGAAAAGCACTTAACCACCTCTGAGGATCCGTCCCTTCATTTTTTTTTTTCAGATTTCATCCCAGGAACAGCTAGCTCAGCCAACTTCTATCCCTACATCTTTCTGTGTGAAACTTTCCAGCAGCAGGCAGTTAATGCCTCTTTCTGTGTGAAACTTTCCTGCTGCTGCTAAGCACAGCTGTATGGAACACAATCGAAGCATTCTTTGCCTGTGAGTGGAGATTCCAGGGTGCGAAAATTAATTGTGGCAGAGTGCCGAGGTCCACTATGATTTCGTTCCCTCCCTACCTCTCTAAACTCGGGGAATCAACAGGGAACTCCTTCCCAAATTCAGAAACCTAATTACGATCTCACAAACAAATTCTCTCTGCTCTGTAAAAGACGGCATATTTATGTACAAGCTATCCCAAATAACACTTGGTTGGTTCCCTTGATTACTAAATTACCTCCAANAGTTAAAGAGTACCACACATCTAACCCATAGGAAAGCTCGTTAAGAAACCATTTTGAAAAGGCAAAAGCTCTAGTTTACTAATTATTCCAACCTAGTTTGGCGAATTCAGAAAGCAAGGGAAGAATATTCTAAGTCTAATAGATTTCGAAGAAAGCAAAATAGAAGAAAATGTGGATCAAACTCTGTTGGTGTTTTTCCAATAGTAACAAGGATCGTGCCTCTATGATTTAAGCATGACAATTGGCTTGATTTTCTTATAAATTTTTCCTTCGTGGTGGTTATCAACCATGGATACTTAGTTCTTTATAAGCTAATGCCTACGTTCCAAGAAGATTTAGAATTCCACAAAAATAGCTTCTGATTATCTTTATGGCATCCCCCGTAAATTATGATCCCATATAATTGGTTGCAAGATCTATAATAAAATATTCTTGTTTTATTCAAACTCGTGGTTAATCTAATCGTTCCANGCCTACGTTCCAAGAAGATTTGATAGTTTATTATTTCATATACTAACAACTTTTATCAGCAGTTCAAGAAAAAAAGGACAAGCTCAAAACACTAGTACAAACAATAATGATCCCACAAACTTAGAATAGTGTCTTCACACTTTCCGTCGTTTACTAAAGCCATCAACACCGTAAGATCCAGATGGTTTGATGACTGTCACAATAATCTACAACATATTATAGTATAATCCCCCTCATGGTTTTAACTTTTGGAACAGCAATGTAACTGGATTCCAGCCGCCATTTTCTGCATAAAAATATTCATTTGATAGTTTATTATTTCAAGAAAACATTTATTAGATTAATCAAGAAAGAAAAACAGGGATCAGTCATAGGGTGATACATAGAGCTTCCAATGCAGTAATACATAGAGCTTCCAATGCAGTAATACATAGAGCTTCCAATGCAGTAAAATTGCTGATTTCAGGTGGGTGTCTTTTTCCTTTGTTGAATTCCTTGGCTGGAATTTTCCCAGCTAATGCCGTGCTGTCCAACAGAAAATAAATAACAAAACCAAATTACAATTCTGGCACAAATGCTTTAACTTGTTACTAGCTGCCATGCATGCCAATGAGAGGAATCTTGGCAGTCAGCAACAAATGAAACTTCTATCCCTACATCTTTCTGTGTGAAACTTTCCAGCAGCAGGCAGTTAATGCCTTCTTTCTGTGTGAAACTTTCCAGCTGCTGCTAAGCACAGCTTTATGGAACACAATCGAAACATTCTTTGCCTGTGAGTGGAGATTCCAGTGTGGGAAAATTAATTGTGGCAGAGTGCCGAGGTCCACTATGATTTTCTTCCCTCCCTACCTCTCTAAACTCGGGGAATCCACCCCAAAAACAGGGACCTCCTTCCCAAATTCAGAAACCTAATTACGATCTCACAAACAAATTCTCTCTGCTCTCTAAAGGACGGCATATTTATGTACAAGCTATCCCAAATAACACTTGGTTGGTTCCCCTGATTGCTAAATTACCTCCAAGAAAAAAAAAAAAAAAACGGAAAGAGGTCCATTAATAACTAATTAATTCTGAAAGGCCATTCCATATTAATTGCAATTGTACCTACATCATTCTCCTCAGGTTTAAGACTTGTCTTGGACACACACACACACACACACACACACACACACACACACACACACACACACA
>JXCR01041063.1:191506-218725 GCA_002079205.1 Phalaenopsis hybrid cultivar
CACACACACACACACACATACTTATATTAAGATTAGAGTATTGTAATATTGAGGGATCTTTTAGGGTGACCATTTCGTGCAAAATTCTACTTTGTGGAATAGGATTAACTTTGACCATAGAATACTAAAGAGTGGATATCTTTGATGATGCTATTTTGAACAGTTAATTTATGATTTAATTTGTATTGTAATGGTGAAAATAATTCCACCCATTTAATATAATTGGTAAAAAAAAAAAAAACATTTTGGTNATTTTGAACACTTAATTTATGATTTAATTTGTGTTGTAATGGTGAAAATAATTCAACCCATTTAATATAATTGGTAAAAAAAAAACATTTTGGTATTTTTGTAATGATGGTTGGACCTTTTCAGCCACATGCTTTTCTTTTAATTTTCTGAGAGAATACATGGATGGGGATGCCTCACATTTGAAGGCTATTGAATTGTTCATACATTTTTCTCAAAATCTTTATTTATAGGCATCAACATCACTTTTTTGATCTCGTGCTCTAATGCATAATTATTATTGTAACCTTTATAGATGGTGTGNGAATTTTTTGATCTCGTGCTCTAATGCATAATTATTATTGTAACCTTTATAGATGGTGTGCCTATCAAGTCGTCTTGGTCGACCCAATAGTAAATGACCAACAATTATTGGAATAACGTTGCACAAAATGTTCTTTTGTAATTTCTCACTAATGAAAAATTGCATTAAATATTATTTTAAAATTTTTAATTTNCCAATAGTAAATGACCAACAATTATTGGAATAACGTCGCACAAAATGTTCTTTTGTAATTTCTCACTAATGAAAAATTGCATTAAATATTATTTTAAAATTTTTAATTTTATTTACTTTATGCAACCAAGATAATTTATTGAGGTTTTGGCTTTCAGTTGATCTTTTGTAGGAAGATTTAATTATTCTGTCATCTTAGTAGGCATACTTTTCACAACTTTGTCTTTCAATAATGGTTTTATGAACTTTTCTTGCATAGCGATATAAAATATGTTGTGTCAAAGCCATTTGAACTCAATAGTGCTCAAAATCATTTGAACATTAGGAAGTTTTCNATTTTATGAACTTTTCTTTGCATAGCTTTATAAAATATGTTGTGTCAAAGCCATTTGAACTCAATAGTGCTCAAAATCATTTGAACATTAGGAAGTTTTCCATCATTGGCATACGCTAGATATCCAATCGTTGTCATCATCAAGGTTGTATTCTACTTCATTTTCACCTGCAGGTTGGACCTCTGATAGGTGAATTCTCATTATCAGAAGTGCTAGTTTTTTTTTTCCTAATGGTTGTGATGATTGAGAAGATTTTCTTTAGAAGGCATTTATGGTGCATTATCACATGTTATCTCACTATATCTATGAGGTTATTGTTCTAATGCAATGAAAAAGTTCTTAATAATTGCTTGTTGTTCTTTCCTTAGAGCTAATTGAGTGACATTGGATAATGTCTAATTTTGTTGTAATTATATGATATTTGCAATTGCACAATGCAAACCTCTGATGAATTGGACAATAGTATGTTCATTGGGTTTTACCACACCATAGTTTAATATCAATTGTTTGAAATCAACTGCATTTTTTTTTTTCAAGCCAATCTCATTGTTAAAAAATACAATGCTTGCTAAAGGCACCTTGCCTGAAATAAGAAATCAAGTACCTTTTAGGTGTTTTTATTTCATCTTGTTCAATCTGACAATCTTATTCGTACTTTCTTTAGCCCTCATTCACTTAATATTCTTCTAGCAAATGGATGCATTTTATTTAACATGATGGACTCAAATTTGACTTATCTATCAATATGTATGTCTTTATAATCAATTCAATGCTCTATCATATGTAGTCATTTTATGAATTTTAGGATTCAATCCACCCTCAAAATCCAAAACGTTGATGTTAAATTCTTTACATTGGTGAAATCTCATCGGTGCGTTTCCTTGGGTATGTTTCATCTTCCTCGGATATTTCTTGGCAAGCTTGATGGAAATATTTTCCATTTCACAGGCTACTTGATTATCTGAGTGGAACGAATGCAAATCATGCTTGTCTTTCACACGCCGCTAACCTAAGTTGTAATTGGTGGATTTCATGACAGATTTCTGGTAGCTACTTCCGGACTTGGTGGGATTTGTTTCTTTTAGGCTGGATCCTGAACCTACTACTTTGATACTAAAAATGACACTGGAGGGATGCAAGAGACGTCTACAATTTTGTTATAAAATGAACCACAGTGCAACTGACAATGTATACTGAATCAATGCTTCTAATCAGTTCATGGAACAAGGGCAAGCTCAAAGCTGTAGTACAAACAATCAATACCCTGCAAACATAGAATAGTGAGCCCCACACTGTCATATCCTAAAACCATGAATTTCTTACGATTCCACTTGGTTTGATGACAACCACATCAATCTACAAGATTATAGAGTAATCTGGAATAGCATTGTAATTGGAATTTCCAGTCACCAATTTCTACGTCAAGACATTCATTTGATAGTTTATTTGTGGTCAAAAAGAAAATTATTAGAGTAATCTAAGAAGAAAGGTAAACAAAGAACTGGTACAAGGCGATGCGAGGGGCTTTCAACACTTGTAGAATTACTGATTTCAGGTGGTTGTTTACTTCACTTAGAGAATTCCTTGGTTGGAATTTGATCAGCCATTGCCGTGTCCACTAGGTTTAGATATAGGTTATAAAGAAAAATTTAAAAATGACCTAGAAGAATTAATACAAATGATAGCTCTTGAAGAAAAAAATTTTATTGGAGGACATTTAAATGGATATGTTGGTAGAGGGATAGAAGATTTTTGAAATATTCATTTTGACTACGGTTTTGGAGTGATTAATGAAGAAGGTAGAATCATATTAGATTTTGCTTTGACATATGATTTTGTTATTACTAATATTTAATTTAAGAAAAGGGATTAACATATTATTACTTATAAGAATGGATCAAATAAAACATAAATTGATTATTTTCTTATGACAAGAAGGGATCGTCGAGAATGTAAAAAATGTAAGATCATTCCAAGTGAAAATTTAAGTAATCAAATTCGATTAGTAGCTGTGAATTTTAAAATGAAGAGTTGAAAGATAAAAAATACTAGAAATTATTGTTACGGAATTTGATGGGGGCACCAAAAATATATAAATACAATTATTTGTATGAGTAAACTTGAATATTTCAAAATTTGAGATGTTTATGAAGAAACAAATTCTATGTCGGATAAAGTAATAAACACTATTAAGTAAGTGACGAAAGATGTACTTGAAGCATCAAAAGGAAAAAATTTCTATAAATAAAAATAGTTTGTGGTGGAATAATAATGTACAAGAAAAGATAAAATACTGGTAGTTGTTATAAAAATTAGTTTAAATATAAAAGCTTAGAAAACTGAAACAAATATAAGGTGATTCGTATGGAGTCTAAAAGAACAATTTGTGATTCTAAAAATTTTACTTTTAGTGATCTTTCTCTAAAAGAACAATTTGTGATTCTAAAAATTTTACTTTTAGTGATCTTAGTAATAGATTAGATATTAAAGATGTTGAAAAATATGGATAAAATAGTTAAATAAAGAGAAAAGAAAAGTAAAGATTCAACTCAAATAAAGTATGTTAAAGATGGAAATCAAAAAGTACTTTTGAAGAAGATATTCAATATAGGTGGATAAGCTATTTTGATAAACTTTTCAATGAAGTTTGTGACAATACGATCAACCTTAATGATCTTAATATCATTAATAATAATAAAATATTTTATTTTTATCGTTTCATTAGTAAAAAAGAGAAGTAAGGAGGCTTTAAAGAAAATCAAGGGTGAAAAAATCAGTAAGACATGATGATATTTCAATTGAAGTGTGGAAATGTTTAGGAAATTTGGGAGTTTCTTGTTTTACTACTCTTTAATATTATTTTAAAAAGTAAAAGTTGTCTGAGGAGTAGAGGAAGAGTATTTTGATCCCAATTTTAAGAATAAAGGGGATGCACATGAGTGTGCAAATTATAGAGGAACTAAGATGATGTGTCAGACATTAAAATTACGAGAGAGTGTAATTGAACATAGATTAAGATGCGTTACAAAGATTTCTCATAATCAGTTAGGATTTATGCCGGGCAGGTCTACTATGGAAGCTATACATTTATTGAGAGGTTTGATGGAGAAGAACATAGATAATAAAGAGGATCTATATATGATTTTTATTGATTAAGAAAAAGCTTACGATGAGGTTCCAAGGGAAGTCTTTGGAGAGTTCTAAAGAAGAAAGGTGTTGATACGACGCATATTCAAGTGATTAAAGATATGTATGTTAAAGCTGTTATTTGTGTTCGAATAGAAGGAGGATTGACCTAATATTTTTCTTTTTTAGTTGGATATCATCAGGGATCAACTTTAAACCCATATCCTTTTGCTTTAGTTATGGATTATCTTACTGGATATTTACAGGAGGATATACCCTGATTTATGCTTTTCGCTGATAATACCCTTCTTTGTGGATAAGACTAGAGAAAGAGTTCAAGAAAAACTTGAATTATGAAGGTCTAAATTGGAGTCTAAAGGCCTTTGTTTGTGTAGAACTAAAACGAAATACATGGAATGTAATTTTAGTAGTAGTAGCTCTAGTGGCAGAGTTGTAACTATAAGTGATAAAATCATTAAGAGGTATGAACGTTTTAAATATCTCGAGTCTATTGCTCAAAGTGATGGTGATATAGAGGGGGATGTTATTAGTAGAATTCAAGTTGGTTGGTTGAAGTGAAGGAATGCATCAAACCTATTAAGTGATAGAAATGTACCACTTAGGCTGAAAGGAAAATTTTATAAGTAGTGGTGACACCTGCAATGCTTTATGCCATAGAATATTGGTCTTTAAAAGAGAAGCATAAAACAAAGTTAAATGTTGCTGAGATGAGAATGTTTAGGTGGATTAGTGACTTGACACTTAGAGACAAGATGCAAAATGAATATATCTGTGATAGGGTTGGTTTAGCTCTAGTGCTAGACAAGATTAGAGAGAGTTGTCTTAGATGATTTTGTCACATTAAGCATCGACCATCTGATGATTTGGTTAGGAGAGTAGATGTTTTAGATTCGACTGATTTTAAGAAAGGCAGAGGTAGACCTTAAAAAACTTGGCATATTGTACAAAAAATAATCTTAGTCTATTAGAATTAAATGAAAGTATGACACTCAATAGAACACAATGGAGAAAATGGGTCATGTAGTCAATTCCACTTGGCGGGGTAAAAGCTTGTTGTTTTGTTGTATTGCCATACCCCTTCATATCGATTGTAATTATAATTATGTCAGTTTCCTTAGAATTCCATTTTATTATGGAAATTCCATANTCTGAATCAATGCTTCTAATCAGTTCATGAAACAAGGGCAAGATCAAAACTGTAGTACCAACAATCAATACCCTACAAACATAGAATAGTGAGCCCCACACTGTCATATCCTAAAACCATGAATTTTTTACGATCCCTCTTGGTTTGATGACAACCACATCAATCTACAAGATTATAGAGTAATCTGGAATAGCATTGTAATTGGAATTTCCTGTCACCAATTTCTACATCAAGACATTCATTTGTTAGTTTATCTGTGGTCAAGAAGAAAATTATTAGAGTAATCTAAAAAGAAAGGTAAACAAAGAACTGGAACAAGGCGATGCGAGGGGCTTAAAACTTGTAGAATTACTGATTTCAGGTGGTTGTCTTCTTCAATTAGAGAATTCCTTGGTTGGAATTTGATCAGCCATTGCCGTGTCCTCTAGGTTTAGATATAGGTTATAAAGAAAAATTTTAGAATGACCTAGAAGAATTAATACAAATGACAGCTCTTGAAGAAAAAAAAATTATTGGAGGACATTTAAATGGACATGCTCGTAGAGTGACAGAAGATTTTTGAAATATTCATTGTGACTACGGTTTTAGATTGATTAATGAAGAAGGTAGAATCATATTAGATTTTGCTTTGACATATGATTTTGTTATTACTAATACTTAATTTAAGAAAACGGATGAACATATTATTACTTATAAGAATGGATCAAATAAAACACAAATTGATTATTTTCTTATGACAAGAAGGGATCGTCGAGAATGTAAAAATTGTAAGATCATTCCAAGTGAAAATTTAAGTAATCAAATTCGATTAGTAGTTGTGAATTTTAAAATGAAGAGTTGAAAGATAAAAAATACTAAAAATTATTGTTATGGAATTTGTGGGGGCACCAAAAATATATAAATACAATTATTTGTATTAGTAAACTTGAATATTTCAAATTTTGAGATGTTCATGAAGAAATAAATTCTATGTCGGATAAAGTAATAAACACTATTAAGTGGCGAAAGATGTACTTGGAGCATCAAAAGGAAAAATTTCTATAAATAAAAATAGTTCGTGGTGGAATAATAATGTACAAGAAAAGATAAAATATTAGTAGTTGTGTTATAAAACTTAGTTTAAATATAAAAGCATAGAAAACTGAGACAAATATAAGGTGATTCGTATGGAGTCTAAAAGAACAATTTGTGATTCTAAAAATTTTTCTTTTAGTGATCTTAGTAATAGATTAGATATTAAAGATGTTGAAAAATATATATAAAATAGTTAAATAAAGAGAAAAGAAAAGTAAAGATTCAACTCAAATAAAGTATGTTAAAGATGAAAAATCAAAAAAGTACTTTTGAAGAAGATATTCAATATAGGTGGATAAGTTATTTTGATAAACTTTTCAATGAAGTTTGTGACAATACGATCAACCTTAATGATCTTAATATCATTAATAATAATAAAATATTTTATTTTTATCGTTTCATTAGTAAAAAAGAGAAGTTAAGGAGGCTTTAAAGAAAATCAAGGGTGAAAAATCAGTAAGACATGATGATATCTCAATTGAAGTGTGGAAATGTTTAGGAAATTTGGGAGTTTCTTGTTTTACTAAACTCTTTAATATTATTTTAAAAAGTAAAAGTTGCCTGAGGAGTGGAGGAAGAGTATTTTGATCCCAATTTTAAGAATAAAGGGGATGCACATGAGTGTGCAAATTATAGAGGAACTAAGATGATGTGTCAGACATTAAAATTACGAGAAAGTGTAATTGAACATAGATTAAGATGCGTTACAAAGATTTCTCATAATCAGTGATGATTTATGCCGGGCAGGTCTACTATGGAAGCTATACATTTATTGAGAGGTTTGATGGAGAAGTTCAGAGANTCCTTGTTTTACTAAACTCTTTAATATTATTTTAAAAAGTAAAAGTTGCCTGAGGAGTGAAGGAAGAGTATTTCGATCCCAATTTTAAGAATAAAGGGGATGCACATGAGTGTGCAAATTATAGACGAACTAAGATGATGTGTCAGACTTTAAAATTACGAGAGTGGAATTGAACATAGATTAAGATGCGTTATAAAGATTTCTCATAATCAGTTAGGATTTATGCCGGGCAGATCTACTATGGAAGCTATACATTTATTGAGAGGTTTGATGAAGAAGTACATAGAGAATAAAGGAGATCTATATATGATTTTTATTGATTAAGAAAAAGCTTACGATGAGGTTCCAAGGGAAGTCATTGGAGAGTTCTAGAGAAGAAAGGTGTTGATATGACACATATTCAAGTGATTAAAGATATGTATGTTAAAGCTGTTATTTGTGTTCAAATAGGAGGATTGACCTAATATTTTTCTTTTTTAGTTGGATTTCATCAGGGATCAACTTTAAGCCCATATCCTTTTGCTTTAGTTATGGATTATCTTACTGGATATTTACAGGAGGATATACCCTGATTTATGCTTTTCGCTGATAGTATCCTTCTTGTGGATAAGACTAGAGAAAAAGTTCAAGAAAAAATTGAATTATGAAGGTCTACATTGGAGTCTAAAGGCCTTTGTTTGTGTAGAACTAAAACGAAATACATGGAATGTAATATTAGTAGTAGTAGCTCTAGTGGCAGAGTTGTAACTATAGGTGATAAAATCATTAAGAGGTATGAACGATTTAGATAACTCGGGTCTATTGCTAAAAGTGATGGTGATATAGAGGGGGATGTTATTAGTAGAATTCAAGTTGGTTGGTTGAAGTGAAGGAATGCATCAAACCTATTAAGTGATAGAAATGTACCACTTAGGCTGAAAGGAAAATTTTATAAGTGGTGGTGACACCTGCAATGCTTTATGCCATAGAATATTGGCCTTTAAAAGAGAAGCATAAACAAAGTTAAGTGTTGCTGAGATGAGAATGTTTAGGTGGATTAGTGGCTTGACACTTAGAGACAAGATGCAAAATGAATATATCTGTGATAGGGTTGGTTTAGCTCTAGTGCTAGACAAGATTAGAGAGAGTTGTCTTAGATGATTTTGTCACATTAAGCATCGACCATCTGATGATTTGGTTAGGAGAGTAGATGTTTTAGATTCGACTGATGTTAAGAAAGGCAGAGGTAGACCTAAAAAACTTGGCATATTGTACAAAAAATTAATCTTAATCTATTAGAATTAAATGAAAGTATGACACTCAATAGAACACAATGGAGAAAATGGATTCATGTAGTCAATTCCACTTGGTGGGATAAAAGCTTGTTGTTTTGTTGTATTGCCATGCCCCTTCATATCGATTGTAATTATAATTATGTCAGTTTCCTTAGAATTCCATTTTATTATGGAAATTCCATATCATTTCGTGTGATTTGCTTTAAAGTTTCTTACTATATGCAGCTAAATGATACTGTTGACATACATGATAGCCATAAAAGATGAAGTGCTTCTGCGTAAAATCTTCACAGAACTATAAATTTGGTGAATATTACTTGTCTAGCGAAGTATCAAAATATTGATGTCTTGGAACTCTGGTTTACTCCTAGGCTTTATATTACACTGATTTACTGTTTTCTTCCCTTCTCATTTTATAGGATTGTATCTTTCAAAAAGAATTTGGGATAACATGTGCTGTCTTCCCAATTGATGTTTGGAGACTTGGGAGTAAATTAAATTTGGGTACTTGCTCGTTGGCTTCCTAAACGTAGTCATAGTCTATGAATCCACATACTTTGTCTAGTTTATTTGCTGATATTGGTTGAAGGGTGACAAAGTTAGATTTGTTTGAAACAAACTTTCATTGCTCTTACGGTAGTGGGATATTGCAGGATTATCAGTTGTGAAGAATCACTTTAGATGCTAATAGAAATGGATGTTGATGGTTGAAATTTTTCAATATTTTATTTGTTTTTTTAGAGGAAAGCGGTGGCAAAGGTTCCTCTATTTGATTTTCCTCGTACTCAAGAACTAGCTCATTGCTTACCTTAGTGGGAAATTGATGGAGGTTTAGATAATGTACCCAAGCCTAAGAAAGCTCTTTTTAGGCGCCAGCTGTTTTGTCTGTAAACAAGATTTATTGATTTTAAACATGATTAGGAGATTTATCTTTTTATTTCATTGGTGTAGCTAGAATTTTTACTTTTTATTGTCACAAATTGAGGATTTTAAAATACCCTTACTTTATTTCATTCTTGTTTTACCGGCATTGAAGGTTTAATTTTTCTGTTAGTATATTTTATTTCAAAAGATAAGGTACATGTTGATTAATAACTTTATCGTCGAAATTTAAACTAAATGTGGTTAATGCAACCTAAAATAGAGTTTAAGTTATGATTTCAATGACTGCTGATAGTTTAAATCTAACATGAATTCAATATCTAATCATTTATGAATGATAAAAATTTAGACTCATGAACTTCACATATAAAGATCTAAAGAGGATATTTAACTTATTACTTGAAAAATCCCCAAACGTTTTGCTCATAGGTTTAACCCCCCAAGTTCTATTATTTTGATTAAATCGCTCATACATTCATTTCTTAAATCAGGAAACCTACATCTAAACAATTTACCACGATTTAGTTAGCTTTAATGCATGTCATACCAAATTGTTATTATAAGATTAAAGCTTCTATAATGTGGTTAATTCTTAAATCAGAAAAATCCCCAATGCGTTTCATAATTTACACCTTCAAAGCTTCTTAAAACCTATATAAGATTAAATCCTAATTACTTTCAATTTATTTCGTGTATCATTTCTCTATTTTGTAATATATTTCATATCTAAAAGCAATCAAACAACCCCTAATTGAAAGAAAATAAGATTAAAATATTATGGAAAGTGCAGACTAACCACTTGTTAGACTCTAAAATGGGCTTGTACTTCAAGTAACTACTTTCAAATTACCGATCAAACGGTTAAAACTTAGTACATCGATGAACACCCATAGAAAACCTAAAACTTATTAAAGAGGGAGATTTATTAATGGAAAAGAACCTAAGGGTACCTGTTCTTTCATTCAATTTACTTCTTGCATCATGGGCAAACTTTAGTAATCTCTGAGTATGGTTGATACTTTCTGCTAAATTCAATATGATCCGATGTCAAAATCGGCGCGCTCGTCCACAAAAATTATGGCGAAGACAATATTTCTTCAATAATTTAAACAACTCAATAAGAATAAAAAGATAAGCACCTACGATTCGAGAATTTGACGATCTCTCCCAATTCCTATAATTCTAAAGGTAGGAGATCTCTTCCAAACCTTAAACCTAAGACTCACAATCCAATTTCATGCATAAACTCAGCCCTAAACATAATACGCCTATTTATACCCAACAAGAATAATAAGAAAAGACTAAGTTGCTCTTAGGCATATAAAAGACAAAATTGTCCTTATGCTAAGACACCGTTTTAATAATACTCTCCCTCAGAATACATTTGTCCTTTAAGTGGAAAAAAATGTGTGCGTTCCTCTTCCACCACAACTATCTCTATTTCTTTATCCTATACCTCCTCGTTATGCATTATGAGAACTTGTATTTTCGATTCTTGTAAGTATCCTTTGATAAACTTCTCATTACATCGAAAACATAATCCCTTGGTTCTCTTCTTCATAATCCCTGTTTCTGTAAGGCGCTTGAGTGTCGTTCCTGATCATGGTTTATTATTCCTGTCTCGTGCATCATTCATCTGTACTTCTACTATTTGGGCTTTTGGTATCATCGTAGTTGTAGTCGTTCGGTAGGACGCTCCGTTTGTGCTGTTCCTACTAGTCTTCTCCATCTACTTGTCCTCCACCATCTGGCTAGCTCTATGATTCCCTCAATCCCCGCAGTCTCAACAGTCGGAGTGCTGCCCGCATGTTGGACTTTAAGTACTTCATGAAATTTCTCTTCAACCGCTTCAAATATCCCCCACAGTCATCCCGACAATAGTTCAAATCTCTCTCTATATTCCATCACCGTTTCCTCATGAGTCAATGTATAGAATTGCTCGGGTCTTTTTCCCGAATAGCTCAGAAACATTCTAATAAATACTCCTTAAATTCATCACACTAACGGATCAGGTATCTAGCCTTCATCTACTGAAACCATGCTAGGGCATTTCCCTCCAAACACAATCCATTCGCCATGAGCTTCTTCTCCATTTAATCCATTTATTGCGAAGTATCGATCCACCTGATACACCCAACTCATGTGTGTTTTTCCCCTAAAAAATTGTCATCTTCAATTTCTTAACTCTAGCATCTCTACACCAACTTTCTCTCTCTCTCTCTGTTGTTTGAATCCCCTCCTTCGATCATTGCCATATCCCATCCCGCTTCTCGTCTTTCTTCTTCTGCTCTCCCATACCTCTTGTATAATCTCTTCATCGTGATTCGACCCAACTGCTTCCATCATAAATCTCTCATCCACCCCCAATAAGAGCCTTGGGATGTGGTTCGTGATGGGGGATTTTTTCCTCATGTTCCTTACGTTCAATCTCTTTTCCTTTAGGTATTGCAAATTGAGCCACTGACAGGGTCTTGGATTACATATTAATGAGCCTCTTTTTCTTCTCTCAAATTTCTCCCATGTTCTCAAATCAATCATTCATTTAGTTCTCTGTGGAGAAAATTCTATCCTCAGTGGTGGCGAACTTTTCTTCTATCCCAAATATGATTTGGTTAATCTCTTCCTCTAAATTTTTTATCAAATCACTTACTTCCCTTGGCTGTTATCCTTTCCATAATTCTTTTTTGATCACAAAAGACAATTTTTATACGCTGAAATCCATCATCTGCTTTCAGATGAGGCAAACAAGTGACTATTCTGCAAGTTAGTGATCCAGGATAACTCCAATCTGGTCGTGACTTCCCAGGTAGCGCCAATCGCGACTGTCAGTTAGTTGCGGTCCCATCTTCCCAACTAGTTTGGAATCGCGACTACTGCATGAGGGAAGAGCTGGAACGTGAGAAAGATGGGAGTCACGAAACTGGAACTGGAGAATGTTGGGAGTTTCTTGTCTCTGTACGTTGCTTCCCAGGTACTACTTTCCCAAGTAGATCTTATCACGTTATTTGGTATACAGCTCGGGAGGAAGAGAAAAGGGGAGTTTCGGGTCTCTGTACGCCGCTTTCCCTGACGTTGCTTTCCCAGGTAGCTTTGATCGTAACTGTATCGGGTAGACGACACAGAAATAGGAGAGACGTGAGTTATGGATCTCTATATGCTGCGATTTCATTGATTTCATTGGTCTTCATACAAGATGAAATACATGATTCCTTCGTGGCCCCGCAAGCTGAAATGCTCGAGTTTCGGGTCTCTATAAGTTGTGATCTCGTTGTGGCTTTTCTATACGACGAGTTCCCGTCTTGGATCAAAATTCTGGCTTTTGATGTTCGATCATTTTTCTTTGGTTTCTAGAACTGACTATTCTGATATTAATTTGATACGATCCGATGTCAAAATCGACACACTTTTTCACAGAAATTAGGGCAAACACAATATTTCTTCAACAATTCAAACAACTCAACAAGAATACAAAGACAAGTACCTACAATTCGAATGGTAGACTATCTTTCCCAACTCCTACAATTTGAGAGGTATGAAATCTTTACCAAACCCTAAACCAAAAACTCATAATCCAATCTCATGCATAAACCCAACCTTAAACATAATTAGCCTATTTATATCCAGCAATAATAATAACATTAAAAAAATTAAGTTGCCCTTAGGCATATAAAAGACAAGATTGCCCTTAGGCTAGGCATCAGTGTGACAAATTCCTACAAAAATGAGCACAATAAGCATTATAGAAGACGAAAAAATGACCATCAGAGATGGAACAAAATATGAGAAGGGCCTTTCCATTCTTCTATGATTGATGTCAGGTTGCCAACTAAATCTATTCTGATAGTTCGTGGTATCCTGCCACATTGTCATTCTGCTGTTGTTACCTGAGGGAGAAACATGATAGAGAAGATGCACAATAATGTTTCAATAGGTAAGTAGGGGTTAAGCTGATTTCACATCGAACTACAAAGCGCAATCTGCCTTCCTACCCATGTTGAATGGCTGGGTGGGGAAAATAACACCACCCTTAAAAACCTAAATATCAACACCATTATATCATATTTAGCAGTATTGGGCTAGGCTAGAGGATGGCATGGGTCTTATTTCCCCTACTATGAATTTGCTCATGATTCCTTCAGATATCTAAGGTTATGCATCTTTTAAAATAATCATTTTTTCAAATATCCCATCATCTTAGTTCATAATTCATGCTNTGAAAGCGGTGCCAAAGGTTCTTCTAATTGATTTTCTTCGTGCTCAAGAACTAGCTCATTGCTTACCTTAGTGGGAAATTGATGGAGGTTTAGATAATATACCCAAGCCTAAGAAAGCTCTTTTTAGGCGCCAGCTGTTTTGTCTGTAAACAAGATTTATTGATTTTAAACATGATTAGGAGATTTATCTTTTTATTTCATTGGTGTAGCTAGGAATTTTTACTTTTTATTGTCACAAATTGAGGATTTTTAAATACCCTTACTTTATTTCATTCTTGTTTTACCGGCATTGAAGGTTTAATTTTTCTGTTAGCATATTATATTTCAAAAGATAAGGTACATGTTGATTAATAACTTTATCGTCGAAATTTAAACTAAATGTGGTTAATGCAACCTAAAATAGAGTTTAAATTATGATTTCAATGTCTGCTGATAGTTTAAATCTAACATGAATTCAATGTCTAATCATTTATGAATGATAAAAATTTTGACTTATGAACTTCACATGTAAAGATATAAAGAGCATATTTAACTTATTACCTGAAAAATCCCCAAACGTCTTGCTCATAGGTTTAACCCCCCAAGTTCTATTATTTTGATTAAATCGCTCATACATTCAATTCTTAAATCAGGAAACCTACATCTAAACAATTTACCACGATTTAGTTAACTTTAATGCATGTCATACCAAATTGTTATTAGGTTTCATAATTTACACCTTCAAAGCTTCTTAAAACCTATATAAGATTAAATCCTAATTATTTTCAATTTATTTCGTGTATCATTTCTCTATTTTGTAATATATTTCACATCTAAAAGCAATCAAACAACCTCTAATTGAAAGAAAATAAGATTAAAATATTATGGAAAGTGCAGATTAACCACTTGTTAGACTCTACAATGGGCTTGTACTTCAAGTAACTACTTTCAAATTACCGATCAAAAGGTTAAAACTTATTACATCGATGAACACCCATAGAAAACCAAAAACTTATTAAAGAGGGAGATTCATTAACGGAAAAGAACCTAAGGGTACTTGTTCTTTCATTCAATCTACTTCTTGCATCATGGGCAAACTTTAGTAATCTCTGAGTATGGTTGATACTTTTCGCTAAATTCAATATGATCTGATGTCAAAATCGGCACACTCGTCCACAAAAATTATGGCGAAGACAATATTTCTTCAATAATTTAAACAACTCAATAAGAATAAAAAGATAAGAACCTACAATTCGAGAATTTGGTGATCTCTCCCAATTCCTATAATTCTAAAGTTAGGAAATCTCTTCCAAACCTTAAACCTAAGACTCATAGTCCAATTTCATGCATAAACTCAGCCCTAAACATAATACGCCTATTTATACCCAACAACAATAATAAGAAAAGACTAAGTCGCTCTTAGGCATATAAAAGACAAAATTATCCTAATGCTAGGGCACCGTTTTAATAATACTCTCCCTCAGAATACATTTGTCCCTTAAGTGGAAAAAAAATGTGTGCGTTCCTCTTCCACCACAACTATCTCTATTTCTTTATCCTATACCTCCTTGTTATGCATTATGAGAACTTGTATTTTCGATTCTTGGAAGTATCCTTGGATAAATTTCTCATTACATCGAAAACATAATCCCTTGGTTCTCTTCTTCATAATCTCTGTTTCTGTAAGGTGCTTGAGTGTAGTTTCTGATCATGGTTTATTATTCTTGTCTTGTGCAGCATTCATCTATACTTCCACTATTTGGGCTTTGGTATCATCGTAGTTGTAGTCGTTCAGTAGGACGCTCCGTCTATGCTGTTCCTACTAGCCTTCTCCATCTACTTCTTGTCCTCCACGATCTGGCTAGCTCTGTGACTCCCTCAATCCCCACAGTCTCAATAGTTGGAGTGCTGCCCGTATGCCAGACTTTAAGCACTTCATGAAATTTCTCTTCAACCCGCTTCAAATATCCCCCACAGTCATCCCAACAATAGTTCAAATCTCTCTCTATATTCCATCACCGTTCCCTCATGAGTCAATGTTTAGAATTGCTCGGGTCTTTTTCCCGAATAGCTCAGAAACATTCTAATAAATACTCCTTAAATTCATCACACTAACGGATCAGGTATCTAGCCTTCATCTACTGAAACCATGCTAGGACATTTCCCTCCAAACACAATCCATTCGCCATGAGCTTCTCCTCTCCATTTAATCCATTTTCTGCGAAGTATCGATCCACCCGATACACCCAACTCATATATGTTTTTCCCCTAAAAAATCGTCATCTTCAATTTCTTAACTCTAGCATCTCTACACCAACTTTCTCTCTCTTAGTTATTTGAATCCCCTCCTTTGATCATAGCCATATCCCATCCCGCTTCTCGTCTTTCTTCTTCTACTCTCCCATACCTCTTGTATAATCTCTTCATCGTGATTCAACCCAACTGCCTCCATCATAATTCTCTCATCCACCCCCAATAAGAGCCATGAGATGTGGTTCGTGATGGGGGATTTTTTCCTCATGTTCCTCACATTCAATCTCTTTTCCTTTAGGTATTGCAAATTGAGCTACTGGCAGGGTCTTGGATTACATATTAATGAGCCTCTTTATCATCTCTCAAATTTCTCCCATATTCTCAAATTAGTCCTTCATTTAGTTCTCTATGGAGAAGAATTTATCCTCAATGGTGGCGAACTTTTCTTCTATCCCAAATATGATTTGGTTACTCTCTTCCTCTAAATTTTTTACCAAATCACTTACTTCCCTTGGCTGTTATCCTTTCCACAATTCTTTTTTGATCACAAAAGACAATTTTTATATGCTGAAATCCGTCATCTGCTTTCAGATGAGGCAAATCAAGTGACTATTCTGCAAGTTAGTGATCCAGGATAACTTCAATCCGGTCGTGGCTTCCCAGGTAGCGCCAATTGCGACTGTCAGTTAGTTGCGGTCCCATCTTCCCAACTAGTTTGGAATCACAACTACTGCATGAGGGAAGAGCTGGAACGTGAGAAAGATGGGAGTTATGAAACGGGAACTGGAGAATGTTGGGAGTTTCTTGTCTCTATACGCTGCTTCCCAGGTACTACTTTCCCAAGTAGCTCTTATCACGATTATTTGATATACGGCTCGGGAGGAAGAGAAAAGGGGAGTTTCGGGTCCCTGTACGCTGCTTTCCCTGACGTTGCCTTTTCAGGTAGCTTTGATCGTAACTGTATCGGGTAGACGACGCAAAAACAGGAGAGATGAGTTATGGATCTCTGTATGCTGCGATTTCATCGATTTCATTGGTCTTCATACAAGAATAAATACATGATTCCTTCGTGGCCCCGCAAGCTGAAATGCTCGAGTTTCGGGTCTCGATCAGCTGTGATCTCGTTGTGGCTTTTCTATACGCCGAGTTCCCATCATGGATCAAAATTCTGGCTTTTGATGTTCGATCAATTTTCTTTGGTTTCTAGAACTGACTATTCTTATATTAATTTGATACGATCCGATGTTTCACAGAAATTAGGGCAAACACAATATTTCTTCAACAATTCAAACAACTCAACAAGAATACAAAGACAAGTACCTACAATTCGAACGGTAGACTATCTCTCTCAACTCCTACAATTTGAGAGGTATGAAATCTTTACCAAACCTTAAACCTAAAACTCATAATCCATTCTCATGCATAAACCCAACCTTAAACATAATTAGCCTATTTATATCCAGCAATAATAATAATAATAAAAAAATTAAGTTGCCCTTAGACATATAAAAGACAAGATTGCCCTTAGTCTAGGCATCGGTGTGACAAATTCCTACAAAAATGAGCACAATAAGCATTATAGAAGACGAAAAAATGACCATCAGAGATGGAACGAAATATGAGAAGGGCCTTTCCATTCTTCTATGATTGATGTCAGGTTGCCAACTAAATCTATTCTGATACTTCGTGGTATCCTGCCACATTGTCATTCTGCTGTTGTTACCTGAGGGAGAAACATGATAGAGAAGATGCACAATAATGTTTCAATAGGTAAGTAGGGGTTAAGCTGATTTCACATCGAACTACAAAGCGCAATCTGCCTTCCTACCCATGTTGAATGGCTGGGTGGGGAAAATAACACCACCCTTAAAAACCTAAATATCAACACCATTATATCATATTTAGCAGTATTGGGCTAGGCTAGAGGATGGCATGGGTCTTATTTCCCCTACTATGAATTTGCTCATGATTCCTTCAGATATCTAAGGTTATGCATCTTTTAAAATAATCATTTTTTCAAATATCCCATCATCTTAGTTCATAATTCATGCTCTTTAATATAATTACGAGTAGATGCAATCCGTTAATCACAGATATTTTTCAGCTACGTAAAAAAATGTTTGGTTTGCTGCAAAAGGCTTGCAAGTTAAACTGAAAACATGTAACAATCCTATCCAGCAATCCCTTATAATGCAAAGTTGCTTCATATACTGTACATCTGGATATTTTTTTGGTTCTTTCCAAGAAAAAACTTTTGAGAGAAATGCTGTCAATTTTTATCACGGATAAACACCACTTTTTACGAACACAAATTATTTAATTTCTGCTAATAAAGCATTGGTGCTTTATGGAACCTTTCATGTTGTGGAAGATCCATTTTTTCCTGTAATAAGGTACCAATCTGTCTTTTTTGATATTATGAAGGCGAACATGGTCTTAACTAAATAGGCTTTGGTTGTTTGGTAATGCCAGTACATGTATGTGTGTAATTTTTTGTAGTTAATGAATTTAGTTCTTATAAGTTTTTGTGATCATGTTCTTCCTCCTCTCCCTTTTTCAGTGAAGTTTAAAATCTATTTAAAGTTTCCATATTTTTAATGTATCGTAGGGAGATGACCTTCGGGCTCACTGATTGTGAGTGGTAGGTGCCATAGTTATAAACTGCTTTATTTTTATTTCCGGCGTCCATTATTTGAAAACCCGAAAAAGTGTATATCTAATTTTGAGGGTAGAATATCTAGTTAAGTTTTAAGAGGATTGGAATTATCTCTGGTGAATCTTAGATTAGTCTAATCATGGAATAGTTGTTATAACCAAGCTTAGAAGCTTGAGGGAGGATGGATAATTGTGACGATGGATCGTCTTGGTCACTACCCAATTCCATTTTACTATGAAATGACAATAAAATGATACTAACGTGAACAACATTATAACTTTTTCCTTACATCAAAGACAATTCACATCTAATATGATAGTAAACAATGCTTCCAACTCCAAGGTACAACTAATAACTTAGAACTTAGCCTTCAATGACCATATCAATCTCAATTTTGTCTAATAAATATTAACATAAATCGAGGTGAGTTCGAAAATAATTTAGTAGTAAATCACTGTTCTAGATTATAATATTTTTAAATAAAAAGAAAACAATATCAGGAGTTTGAATTGCTTGGATAACACTTAAAAAAATCAAACTGAACTGAATTTATTTGCTTTGTTTGGCGTGATTGTTAAAGTATTGGTTTAATTATTAGCTATAATTTTTTCTTTTTTTGGTCATTAATTCATTTTGCTTTTGTAAACTTGATCAAACTAAAAATCAATTTATATTTATTTCTTTAAATATTAAATGAATAAAACCATATAAATAAGAAAAGGACATACTATTAGTGTGAATTTTTCTATTCCATATGTTTAAATTATAGATTCTAATCAAGATTACTTTGTATTCTTCTTAAGATATGTTATTTAAGCTAAAAATTATGAGGTTCATTATAAAAGTTTATTATATTTTGGTTCAAAGTTGAATCAAATTGATGAAGCTAAAACTTGGTTTGATTTTATTTGTTTTGAATAATAGTTTAGTTTGTTTGATTTTGAAAAATTTTCAAGTAAAATCATTTGGTTTAGCCAATCCATAAATCAAACTATCCAAGCTGATCAACTGAATACCTCAAAACAATATGAATGCTAGACAACATACTTCAACTATAAATAAATCATAGAACATGACTCTTCATATCGATAACAATGATAATCATAAACATTATTCCTCAATCTTGGTTATTAACAATGAAATCGAGGTATTCGATAGAATTTTGGAGGTGTGAAGTTCAAAGGAAATAAATCATATATATATATATATATATATACATGTTTAACACAACAATCAATAGATCACTATTTAATTATATCATTTTACGTACTTGAATATTAATATTCTTATTTTAAATCTATCCCAACATTAGGGCTAAAAAAAGTAATAATCTCTATATGCAGGTATAATGTGTTCCTAACTAGTAGCATAAGAGGGTGTCCTTTATCTTTGATATATACATGCAAGCATTTAAATATATATATTTTATTTGATTTCTCCTTAACATACAATTTTTAATTTTTAAGGAACATTGTATTGTCTAGTATGAGTAGTTGAAAGACCTACACTTTATTCATAGCAATACAAAGACTTGTTTACATGAGAGATAAATTATTGAAAGCAATTTATGATGATAATCTTGTAATAATAGTATTATCTCATGCATATAAAGAAAAAGAATCTTTACAAAATCCATAGACTGTATCTAGTTTAGAAAAAAATGAACTATTGATCTAATTTAGAAAGAAAATTTCCTACTTTTATACGTACAAGCAATACTCATTAAACCATTCATCATCGCTTGAGCCTCAATCCCTATAAGCCAATCATTATTCCAAGCTGAAGCCATATAATAAAATTACTTGAACTTCTTAATGTCTAGGATGCAAAAATATACTTCATTAATTAATTAATTAATTACCATTAAGTTTACCTCCATATACGTGCAATCATTTATGACTTGTGATTTTTTTCTTGAATAATTATTAAATTATTTCTATGTAAAAAATTATAAATTTTAACTTAATTCAATTATTTTGATTATTTTATGATGTAATGATAAGTGAATAATTTCCTTCTAAAAACTGAAGGTTTTTTTTTCTTATAACTATTTATAATCTAGTGTTTGAATGCGGATTAAATTAGTTGGAAACAAAGTGAAGACACTCAAGGTATAGTGTTCGAGCACTCACCCCAAAAATAAAAAAAACCTATTTATAATTTAAATAATTCTTATCTCATAAAATTTAGTCTAAACATACAAACGAATTGTTAAGTTATTTTCATTTAAATGCTTATAATTATAAAGGCTGATATAATTTGTAAAATTGTATTAATTATCTCTATAGTTATATTATACTTTGTATCTACTTAAAAATCATATATTAAAGCAATGGTTGATTTAAGTTATCATCAATAATAAACCTCCCTTTTGAAATACTTTCACTATTTATATTTATAAATTCTTATCGCAATTAGATATTCAATTCAAATTTTATTGAAGTAAATACTAATCCAAAACTACATAATGAAATCCTTTATATTTTCTCTCTGATTGAGGGAAAACTTAGAGTTAAACTACCACTCATTCTAATCATCTCATTCATGGATTTGGGCTTAGAGTAACTAAATAGTCTATTTGAAACCCTAAGATGTCGAGCCATCACCTTTTTCTCCAATTTCAACCCTGAATCAAGAATCAAACTCCCTCATTGCCATTTCTCAATACCCCATCTTTAGGCTGCTTCGATGCACACCACCTGCACTAATTTGAGTCACTTGTTAACCATGTTTATGCTCGCATTCTAGCTCATTTACATCTTGTCCCTTTCCTTAGTTGCTCTTCTCTTTCACTCATCTGCTTGCTCTCTCTCTCTTTCCTATCTTATGTTAACATAACAACTTTCACTCTCTTTCCCGCAATTGCTTTTTAACTTTCACCATTTGTTTCAGTCCACCATTTAATTTTTGTCCTCTTGAGTGTAATATATCAATACTTATCGTACAAGTAATAATAGTATTATACTTTATAATCTATTTATTATTAAAGAAATGCTAAGTCGTAAATATGAAATCTCTTCTTAATACACATTCACTTAATCATATGATTATTTAATATTTCTTTATTCGAAATATGTTTTAAAATAAATTCATCTAATTGGATTCATAATTATAATGACATGTTTTTGACATTATTGATTTTTTTTGTAGCATAAAAATTTTATAACTCCCTGATCATGTTCTTAATTTTGCTAATCTGAAAAACGGTTATTTTCTACTGAGCTAAATAGGTTGATCGGGTAGTGACCAAGACAATCCATTATTTAGAAGATCCATTTAGAAGATTCAGTTGCACTACTGAGTTAAATAGGGTTGATTGATGTTGTTGAGCTCTTTGGAACTTGTTCTTTCCGGGATTATTATCTATTACAATTTTATTGCTTGTTTTGTAACTCCAAATTTTTGCTACATTTTGAGATGGAAGATGTAAATGTATCGATGATCTCTGGCTTCCATGCTGTGTTTACTTTTAAAAATCATCCTGATAGCGTTCTTCTAGAGATTTGGAAGTTTTATTTATCACTTGAAACCTAATCTAACCTAGCATAATTGTTGCTTATTTGGATTCTAGCACATCTATATATACACAATTATTTTCTTTCAGAAAAGTTGCTTATTGGCTGAGCAAAACTGAAAAGGATGCAAAAGTTTACAAGAAAAACTGTTTTAAATTTTCATGCTTATTCCAGTTGTTACCCAAACTGTTGTTTAGGTTTTTTGCACGGTGATTTCATAATGATTTGCTCTAGTAATCGACATAATCTAATAGTAAAGCATTCAGAAGTTCAGTGGGGTGATTAACGCAGCCTGGAGTTGTTGTTCACTTCTGTTTCTTGTAAAAGCATGTTTTTGTTTTTGAGGCATGATAATCCTTTGATCATAACCGTTACCTNGGTGCAAGGTAGTCACTCCTTTTCGCCGCCACAACATCAGCCATTTAATAATCATTCCAATCTGGCAAATGATTAGCAAACACTATGACCATGTTAACTTGACACTTTCACAACAACTAGTGAGGAAAAAGCCTTCCAGTCTTCTGTCAACCGGTTCAGAGGTGGGGGTACATGTATCATAGCGAACACTATGACACATGGTCATGCTTCTCTATTAACTCGACAAAAAGGTGCAAAGTAGTCACTTCTTTTCACCGCCACAACATCAGCCATTTAATAATCATTCCAATCTGGAAACTGATTAGCAAACACTATGACCATGTTAACTTGACACTTTCACAACAACTAGTGAGCAAAANCGAACACAATTCATTTAATTTCTGCTAATAAAGCATTGGTGCTTTATGGAACCTTTCATGTTGTGGAAGATCCATTTTTTCCTGTACTAAGGTACCAATCTGTCTTTTTTGATATTATGAAGGCGAACATGGTCTTAACTAAATAGGCTTTGGTTGTTTGGTAATGCCAGTACATGTATGTGTGTAATTTTTTGTAGTTAATGGATTTAGTTCTTATAAGTTTTTGTGATCATGTTCTTCCTCCTCTCATTTTGCTATAATTTTTTTTTTTTTGGTCATTAATTCATTTTGGTTTTGTAAACTTGATCAAACTAAAAATCAATTTATATTTACTTTAAATATTAAATGAATAAAACCATATAAATAAGAAAAGGACATACTATTAGTGTGAATTTTTCTATTCCATATGTTTAAATTATAGATTCTAATCAAGATTACTTTGTATTCTTCTTAAGATATGTTATTCAAGCTAAAAATTATGAGGTTCATTATGAAAGTTTATTATATTTTGGTTCAAAGCTGAATCAAATTGATGAAGCTAAAACTTGGTTTGATTTTATTTGTTTTGAATAATAGTTTAGTTTGTTTGGTTTTGAAAAATTTTCAAGTAAAATCATTTGGTTTAGCCAATCCATGAATCAAACTATCCAAGCTGGTCAACCGAATACCTCTAAACAATATGAATGCTAGTCAACATACTTAAACTATAAAGAAATCATAGAACATGACTCTTTATATCGATAACAATGATAATCATAAACATTACTCCTCAATCATGGTTATTAACAATGAAATCGAGGTATTCGATAGAATTTTGGAGGTGTGAAGTTGAAAGGAAATAAATCATATATATATATATATATATATACATGTTTAACACAACAATCAATAGATCACTATTTAATTATATCATTTTACGTACTTGAATATTAATATTCTTATTTTAAATCTATCCCAACATTAGGGCTAAAAAAAGTAATAATCTCTATATGCAGGTATAATGTGTTCCTAACTAGTAGCATAAGAGGGTGTCCTTTATCTTTGATATATACATGCAAGCATTTAAATATATATATTTTATTTGATTTCTCCTTAACATACAATTTTTAATTTTTAAGGAACATTGTATTGTCTAGTATGAGTAGTTGAAAGACCTACACTTTATTCATAGCAATACAAAGACTTGTTTACATGAGAGATAAATTATTGAAAGCAATTTATGATGATAATCTTGTAATAATAGTATTATCTCATGCATATAAAGAAAAAGAATCTTTACAAAATCCATAGACTGTATCTAGTTTAGAAAAAAATGAACTATTGATCTAATTTAGAAAGAAAATTTCCTACTTTTATACGTACAAGCAATACTCATTAAACCATTCATCATCGCTTGAGCCTCAATCCCTATAAGCCAATCATTATTCCAAGCTGAAGCCATATAATAAAATTACTTGAACTTCTTAATGTCTAGGATGCAAAAATATACTTCATTAATTAATTAATTAATTACCATTAAGTTTACCTCCATATACGTGCAATCATTTATGACTTGTGATTTTTTTCTTGAATAATTATTAAATTATTTCTATGTAAAAAATTATAAATTTTAACTTAATTCAATTATTTTGATTATTTTATGATGCAATGATAAGTGAATAATTTCCTTCTAAAAACTGAAGGTTTTTTTTTCTTATAACTATTTATAATCTAGTGTTTGAATGCAGATTAAATTAGTTGGAAACAAAGTGAAGACACTCAAGGTATAGTGTTCGAGCACTCACCCCAAAAATAAAAAAAACCTATTTATAATTTAAATAATTCTTATCTCATAAAATTTAGTCTAAACATACAAACGAATTGTCAAGTCATTTTCATTTAAATGCTTATAATTATAAAGGCTGATATAATTTGTAAAATTGTATTAATTATCTCTATAGTTATATTATACTTTGTATCTACTTAAAAATCATATATTAAAGCAATGGTTGATTTAAGTTATCATCAATAATAAACCTCCCTTTTGAAATACTTTCACTATTTATATTTATAAATTCTTATCGCAATTAGATATTCAATTCAAATTTTATTGAAGTAAATACTAATCCAAAACTACATAATGAAATCCTTTATATTTTCTCTCTGATTGAGGGAAAACTTAGAGTTAAACTACCACTCATTCTAATCATCTCATTCATGGATTTGGGCTTAGAGTAACTAAATAGTCTATTTGAAACCCTAAGATGTCGAGCCATCACCTTTTTCTCCAATTTCAACCCTGAATCAAGAATCAAACTCCCTCATTGCCATTTCTCAATACCCCATCTTTAGGCTGCTTCGATGCACACCACCTGCACTAATTTGAGTCACTTGTTAACCATGTTTATGCTCGCATTCTAGCTCATTTACATCTTGTCCCTTTCCTTAGTTGCTCTTCTCTTTCACTCATCTGCTTGCTCTCTCTCTCTTTCCTATCTTATGTTAACATAACAACTTTCACTCTCTTTCCCGCAATTGCTTTTTAACTTTCACCATTTGTTTCAGTCCACCATTTAATTTTTGTCCTCTTGAGTGTAATATATCAATACTTATCGTACAAGTAATAATAGTATTATACTTTATAATCTATTTATTATTAAAGAAATGCTAAGTCGTAAATATGAAATCTCTTCTTAATACACATTCACTTAATCATATGATTATTTAATATTTCTTTATTCGAAATATGTTTTAAAATAAATTCATCTAATTGGATTCATAATTATAATGACATGTTTTTGACATTATTGATTTTTTTTGTAGCATAAAAATTTTATAACTCCCTGATCATGTTCTTAATTTTGCTAATCTGAAAAACGGTTATTTTCTACTGAGCTAAATAGGTTGATCGGGTAGTGACCAAGACAATCCATTATTTAGAAGATCCATTTAGAAGATTCAGTTGCACTACTGAGTTAAATAGGGTTGATTGATGTTGTTGAGCTCTTTGGAACTTGTTCTTTCCGGGATTATTATCTATTACAATTTTATTGCTTGTTTTGTAACTCCAAATTTTTGCTACATTTTGAGATGGAAGATGTAAATGTATCGATGATCTCTGGCTTCCATGCTGTGTTTACTTTTAAAAAGCATCCTGATAGCGTTCTTCTAGAGATTTGGAAGTTTTATTTATCACTTGAAACCTAATCTAACCTAGCATAATTGTTGCTTATTTGGATTCTAGCACATCTATATATACACAATTATTTTCTTTCAGAAAAGTTGCTTATTGGCTGAGCAAAACTGAAAAAGATGCAAAAGTTTACAAGAAAAACTGTTTTAAATTTTCATGCTTATTCCAGTTGTTACCCAAACTGTTGTTTAGGTTGTTTGCACGGTGATTTTCATAATGATTTGTTCTAGTAATCGACATAATCTAATAGTAAAGCATGCAGAAGTTCAGTGGGGTGATTAACGCAGCCTGGAGTTGTTGATCACTTCTGTTTCTTGTAAAAGCATGTTTTTGTTTTTGAGGCATGATAATCCTTTGATCATAACCGTTACCTTGCTGACTTATTTTCTTTAACTACTGTTGGATGTGCATAAACTTGAATTGCTAAGGGTGAGTGCTTTTGATGAAGTGTGGGGCCTTTTGCTATTTTAGTAGTTATTGTTTATATACTATCCCTGATTAGAGATCTGAATTTATATTTTTTATTTGGGCAGGTTGATGGTATGGATGTTTTTGCGGTGAAGCAAGCATGCAAATTTGCTAAAGATTATGCACTAAAGAAGGGACCAATGGTTAGTAATTTGTTGCCCTGATTTTTTTTTTCTTGCTTGATTGTCAAGTTTCTATTTATGTAGCTACTTAGAATTGTATATTTTTATTGCCACTATTCATGATAAGTTTTTTTGCATTATTATTATTTTTTTTTGGTATCAAGCGCATTCATTCTAAAAATTGTTGTCATTATTTTTAGCCTTATCTTGCCAATTTGTACTCTATTCATAACAGTTTCTTTTTTGCCTATCTTGTTTTTTTATCTATTACATTCATTCTCAAAAATTTTGTCGTTATTAGTTTTATCTTGAATTTCTTTAGCCAACTTTGTTGTTTTCCATTCTTTTCTTTTTCTAAACCCCTAACATATCTTTAATACATTTTACATTCATTCTAACACTCTACACTTCTCATAATTCTTAGACACTATTTTTATCTGCCCGTTATATTGATTTATGTTAAAACCTTTTTTTAATGCCCCAACTACGATGTCTATTTTACATCATATTATCTTCAGTAGATGATATCTCACCTTGAGCTGCTGATTTGGCCTTCTTACTAAGATGCATCAAGCATCATCCATGCAGGCCTATAATGAAACTCTAGGACTGTGGTCTTCATGTTTGATATGGGTAGTTCGAGTAGTAATATCAAGTATACTACATGACTACATAGCTTTGAGTGGCAACCATACAT
>JXCR01041063.1:219585-272173 GCA_002079205.1 Phalaenopsis hybrid cultivar
GTGATCCATATTGCTTAAAGAATCTCCATAGCTGGATATTATGGAGCCATTGTTTGCGCCAAAATGTTGATAACAACATGCATCGCCTTATGAGATAATTATTTGTCAATCTTTTTGTCATTGATTTGCCACATATCTATTTTATATTCTCATTTATGCCACACTTAACTTCACTATCAATAATTTCCTTACCACTCACCTCTTAGATCAGCATAATGTAGCTAACCGAATTATAGTTTTTAAAATTGACTTTTTGATTTCCATAATTTTATCTTAGTGATAGTCTATTGAGACACTTTTTTTCTTAACCATATAGCTTTGACTATATATCGCGAAAAGTGAATGATATGGATATTGTGTTTCTGTTTGGTTGAATTTGAAATTTATGTGGTACAATACATTTTGTAGTGGTATGAAAGGAAAGAAGAATAATGACGTTGAAATGAGGGGATTGAGGGGTAGAGAGAAATAGAGAGCGCTTATGCCTTTTCTTCTAATCAATAGGTCTGCAGGTCAGTTGGTTTGCAAACAAAATTGAACCTCAAACATGGTCTGTATTTTCTGGACACTTTGAATGCAAAAACTGGCCTAACTGACGTGACATCTAATTATAACATGATTGGTTGATTCACCACAAAACACAAGAAAGCTCAAACAATGTTAGCACATCCCTCATCGTGCTGATTCTACAAATTCCATGAACATTGCTATAACTATAAAACAAGGAAATAATGTATTTTCAAGTATGTTTTTTAATGGATGTAAACATTATTAGGTAACTTTTAGATTGGAATTTATGAGGGGCACTGCTTACAAAATGATCCCGATGATTGTGTAACTTGTAGTTTGGAATTTACAAGGGGCACTGCTTACGATATGATCTTAATGATTGCTACTTATAAAACCATTCTGGCAGAGGAAAATAAGCTTGATAGGCAAGATCTTCATCGTCACACACCATGGACTCTTTATGCCTATCATCTTTTTGATCCGGCTTGTGTGTGTCATTTATAGCACTAAGTATTCACACTAAAATGACTTTGTTTGTTTTTGAGGTGAATGGATGTTGGCCTATTTTACACCCCCACGTCATTTGATAATTCCACAATAACATAAATATTTATACTTATTAATGTTGGTTCCACAAATCTATGAAGCTTTTCCAAAGGAGTGGTGAATGTTAAAGCATTCTTGTTGGACAAACTTAATTTTCTCTGGTGGTGAGATTTAGGGTCTGTTTGAGACTGCTACAACTTATTAAAAAGCTGCTGCACAACAGCTGTGTCAGGTAGCTGCTGTGTAGAAGCTGTCTGTTTATTTTTTGTAGTTTTACAATAGCTGTGCTGCAGTTGTTGCTGAGCAAATAACTTTCATGCCTCAGTAGTATAGTGATGTTTATTACGCAACTGATCTAGCTAGCGCATTTCATACTTGAAACCAAACATCTAGTTTGAATGTTACAAAATAAAAACAGACATCTCACAAAGCAGTAACACGACAATTCAAATAAAAAAAAAGACTATTAAAATAACAATTAATATTATGATAATATTTTTTTTTAAAATGCATTTAGTTAATATCACGAGATAATCCGTCTTATAACGAAAATCTTCACACTTGATCACTATCGACAATGAAATCTTTGAACCGATCCGCTCACCTAAAGAAGTCCCTATTCTCTGATCTTTTTCATCGACACTTGTAAAATTGTCTTTCATAGTTATATAGCTGTCGCGAAATAAGCATGAAATATTGTAGTCCATGATAATAGTATAATGTTCTGGAGGTACCAGAAGTCCTCAAGCTCATCTTTTTTGAAAGTCTAAAACCACAAAGAAGATAACCTTAGATACAATATTAGTAATAAAGAATAGTGGAAATAATCAATTTAAGTTTTAAGAAACTTTGAGGTCTTAGAAAACAAGAGTAAAAACCAACGAATCTGTCACTTCAAGAAGACAATTGATATTAGAAAATATGAGTTTTTGGTTGCCTTTAAACCATACAATACCGAGCTCGTATGTATCACACATGTATCCCCAAAAAAAGGCCATCCAAAAGAATCTCAGAAGTATTGAAAAATAAAAGAAATTTGGTCGCCTTCATTGAGATTTCACACGTGTCAAGAACCAATAGTAACATATAGGCCATCCAGAAGAACTCATAAGGTCGAATATCTCATCATAGACCTTCAAAACAAAAAATAAAACATGCAATACAAACTTACATTACATATTGTACCCACAGTTGTCTCATTGGCCAAAGTGTGAAATAAAAACATACAAAAGAACTGAAAATAACATTGAGATTTAAAATGTACATCATCACATAAACCATCAATACAATCAACAATAAACATTTTCATAATACATTGTAAATAAAGTAACAACACAAAAAACATACATTCATTCTATTCATCCTGCAACAATGACATTTGTAATTTGCTTTCTCAACTATCATCTACTTTGCACCTTCCCCATTTTGGGTGCAAGTCTCAGGACAATCATTTTCAACCCGTGATAAAGATTGTTTTAGGCAATATTCATATGCTCCAACAGAGACATGTGAATGACCATCATCAGTCATACTAAAGTCAATGTCGTTGTGCAAAAAATGCTGCCGAATATAATTGTGGAGAGTCATTGTGGCGGCCACAATCTGTACTTGTTTAGGAAACATATATGTCGGCTATACTGCAGTATGCCCATTTTTCCTTTCAAACTCCAAATGCCTTTTTAATAACACAACATAAAGATGATTGTGTCTTGTTAAATATCTCTTTCCTACCCCGAGTGACATTGCTAGCTCTTTCCAAGTCAGGAATGTGATATTTGGTATGAGGAAAGAGTTTGGAATACTCTCTTTGTAATAGATATGCAATGTCAACCAAGTAATATTTTCATAATGTAATATTAATCATCGGTATTGCATAAGATATTAGTATTTCATTTGTTCATATTCAAGCTAAACTGGAGGTGTCATACGAAACATGTTAAACCTTATGGGGTGATCTACGAGAAACTCCCCAACCACTTCTTACTTATGTATATAGATATCATGCAAGTAGAGCGAAGAACATATGACCTATAATATTCATATATTGAACATAATGCAGTTGCAATTAGTCTCGTGTCTTTCTATATTTATGTTATCCATTGTTTATTCAGCTAGCACATATAAATAACACTGAATTAGAAAAAAATACATTGCACATAAAAAACTAGCATATAAATAACACTGTATTGCAAGAACTGGATTAAAGATGTCAAAATAATAAAAAAATGAAAATCCAAACCCAACAAAAGTAGCATATAATGTCCACAGTTAAAATTTCACATAAAGATGTCCATCAAATAAAATAAAATTCATGCATCCCGATTGTCGTAGTAATAACGTAAACAATTAATCATTCGGTGAAGTTTCATTGACATATATATCGTCAGTTATTCGAACAACTTATGAAAAACAATTAAGACATGTCCTCATCAATTTCTGGAGTATCTTCCAGAATTCTTATGATCCGTTGAATGGAAGTCGCATTTAATCCAATGGGCTCATTGGCGCTTGAAGACACTAATTGAGATACCTGACTTCCAATGAAAGCAACATCTTTTTTCTTTTTCTCTATCTTGGGTGTTTGGATCAACTAGTAGATCCTACTTCATTTATGTTTGGGTTGGACCCCTCATTGAACCCATCAGATTGCTCTGCTTCTAAATGCTCAGCTCTGCCTTCGTGCCTTCTCTTGCTTGGTGCCCTTGCTTATCACCAGTGGCCACCACACCACCGAAAATACAATCCAACTTATTTTCAAGCTTAGGGTCAATGCTACTGAACTTAAATTTTTTCGCAGCTGGCACGACCTACAAATCATTTAAAACTTAATTTGATCAATATAACTTAAAAAATTTAAATGAGTTTACGTTTCAAATATTCTTATATCTAATCTCTCGGTTCACCATTCTTCAGAAGCATCGATGGTTCGCTTTAGAAGATCCCAACCTAAGCCTTTGGATCATCACTTAATCTCTTTTCCATATTTTTCAGTTCTTTTTTAACTTATCCCATTTGTTTTAAAATTGCATTATGTGATATTCTCTTCCTGTGCTTTCCTTACTTTTTTGATTATATTATGCCAATCTTTCTTGTTAAAATAGGTGGTCGTTTTATTTTCTTAATTCAACTTTCTTAACACAGAGATCATAGAATATTAATGTCATCTTTTTATTCCAGGTAGCAGACGAATTATTTTCTTTTGTCTTGCTTATCATGACAAGTAGCATGCAAAGAACTAAACAACATAAATTTTAGGAAGATACACAAAAAAGATACAAACACTTCTGAAATCAATTAACATATTGTCACCATCGCACATTAACCATCTACCACCACCACATCATCTGCACCAAGATACCACCACCATTACATCAACGCCCAAGATACCGCCACCATCACATTAACACCAACACGCTATCACTGCCTCAACACTAACACTATCACCACCATAGCACTGCCTCATCAACAACACTATCATCATCATACCATTACCACCACCAGCTCCACAAAACCACGCCAACACCGCAACATCAACACCAACAACAACACCACACCAACACCACTACCAAATCACCACTACCACCACAACATTACAACCACCACCAACACCACAATACCAACACTACCATCATGAAAAACCCACTGCTACCACACCACCACCTCCACATAACACCAACATCACACCATCACTAACTTACCAACACTACCACCATATGACCACAAAGACCACCAACGCGACAATACCACCACCACCATAACATTATAACCACAAAATTTCGGGCAACCACCAACTACCACCACAAAATTTCGGGCAACCACCAACTACCATAACAACACAACCACTATTTCGGGCAACCACCAAAATCATAACACAACCACCATATTTCAGGCAAACATCATAATCACAAAATCCAACATTTCTGGAAATCACCACAAAATCACTACCATTAATCCGTCTGCAGGGGCTGGCTTTCTTGTTTGACAGGAACATTCTACTGCTGTGGCATTTTGAACATACAATTTTGATAGTCATACAGTGATTATCAACTATTTCTGGATGCTTTCCTGCTGTTTAATAATATTGGGTTGATTTCCTCTTTCTTTTAGCAATTACATTCAAGTGGACCAATCTCTCAGTATCCTTTCTTTTACGCAGATCCTTGAAATGGATACCTACAGGTACCATGGTCACTCGATGTCTGATCCTGGAAGCACTTACCGNCATGTATGTAGATGTATATATACATATATGCATGTATGCATGTATGTATATATGCATGCATGCATGTATGTATATATATATATATATATATATGTATCTATAAATATATGTATCAATATGTATATGTATCTATATGTATATCTATATGTATATGTATCTATATGTATATCTATATGTATATGTATCTATATCTATATATGTATATGTATCTATATGTATATATGTACATCTATATATATGTATGTAAATCTATATATATGTATCTATATCTATACATATCTATACATATATATACATATATATATATATATATATATGTACATATNTAAAAATGAAAAAAAATCCTTGGGGGGCCATTATTTAGAGAGAGAGTTGTGGGAAACAGATTTTATTTATAGATTTTATTGTGATGATTTATATAAAGTGAATCTTGTCATTACTTTTTATTGAGTTAAATAGACTTTCTTTTAACTGTTTGGAAGCCCTAAAAGGAGCAATGGGTTTCCTTGTTTAACTTGTTGAAAGATTGATTATTGGTCGACTATTTGGCTTAGAGGCATGAAGCAAGATTAACCCAAATGTTGGAAAACTAATGTTTATCCTCAATTCCAAAATAATCAATCAAACTCAATTAGTATAGCATGGGAGTTATTTGAGTATTGTTAGAGGAACCTTCATATGCTTTTTGATGCTGTGGATTTACTGCTTCAATAGGTATATCAGATCAAATACTTAATTTTGATTCATTTGGCTTAATCAGATTTAATAGTCATTTTTTGTTGCCTCATTACTTGGTTGACATATCATAATTATCATTTATAATATTATATATATATATATATATATATATATATATATATNTACATAAAATTCAGTACCAAAAAAGAAACTTGGGTTTAACATCTCGGAATAGAAAAACTAGGAAGTAATTTTTCCCTGTTATCGCAGGATATCGAAAAGGAACTCAGAAAAGAGGTAGATGATGCGATTGCCCAGGCCAAGGTAACTAGTGCTTTTCTAATGGAAACCGTGTTTAAGAAATTTAACCATTTTTAGCTTACATTTATGGTTTAGATTGCTCCTAACATTATTCCCCTGCCTTTTTTCAGGAAATTCCCCTGCCTGATCCGTCTGAGTTATTTACTAATGTGTATGTTAAAGGTCTTGGTGTAGAGGTAATGAAACTTTGGTGCATCTATCTTCCATCCCCTAGTATTGTTTTTTTATTCCTTTTTTCTTCGGAAACAAATCTATCATATTACACAATATACTCGGCTGTCCAATATTTTCTCACAAAATACCATTTTATTGATTCTAAGCATTCGATTGTACAAAGATTTTGACCAATTTTTTTAATAACATGTAAAAACTTTGGCTTTGTAATTAAAATCAAATCCATAATGAATTGCAATAATTAGTTTACTTGAAATATCTCAACTGAAATTCTTAATAGGTGAAAATATGGACCATCAAGTTTAGTTATATTGCTACTAACTCATAAGAAGCTTGAATATGTGAAATAATCTTTTGTAGGTTTGAGCATAAACTTTCTGTTGTCATTGTGCCAACCTTATAATTTGTTTAACTTGTACTGCAACAGGCATTTGGAGCAGATAGGAAGGAGCTGAGGTCTGTTCTTCCTTGAACCGGGATTCTGTAAGCCAGTAAATTGTTTTCCGAGTCAGATTTAAAATAAACGTGGGAAGGCAAAATTTCAGTCGACTGTTACCGTACTAATGATTCTTTTTGTAAAAAATCCCATCATCCCTTCCTTATTTTTAACTTGCAGTATAATTTTTCTGGCTATACTTTTGCAACATTACCTTTTATTTTTTTGGGACTTCCTATTGCTCCATAATTACTCGCGCCTCATTGCCACTATTATGTTTTGGTATTTGATAGTGGATTTTTCTTGTCCTTTAGTTTAGCATAGAAGCTCAAATATTCTCTTCCTGTTATTTTAGAAGATTAGTTTCAACCGCTAACTTACCTAAACAAAAATAGTTTATTGTCAGGCGGAGTAGACAGATGAATTTGTAGTGGAAGATGTTCCTGATGCATTGATGCTTCATGGAAATAGTCACGTTGAGATATAAATATTAGATTCTAGCATATCATTGTATTCGCCCCTAAATTTCTAATGAAAAATTAATATGCATGCAGTTATAATAAAATGTTTTTTTATTGATGGTGAGTGTTAATTGGAAGTGTCATTGCTTGGGAGCTGAATTAAATAAGGCATATCCCTAGCTCAAGGAAAATTATGATTTCATTGAGCAGCTAATAATAGAAGGATGCTACGACATTTATATGATAATAGTTCAGAAGCGACAAAAAGTACATTGATGATTGATCGAGAGAGAAAAAAAGATGCATTTTACACCACCATCATCAAAATAATAGAAATGGCCATTACTATATGGTAAAATTCAGATCTATATTTAAAACTACATCATATGGGTGATAAAGTCGTAAAGGCTCTTCACTCTAAGATTAAAAATTTAATTTTAAAATTTTATTGAATAGGCATCGGTGAAAATTGTGTTTGAGGGATCAATGGGGTTGGTTTCTCAACGATTGGTATGGCTGGTGATCAAATCCAAAAGGCTAAAGCTAGTTTACACAAATGTATGGGGATCAATGTTGGCTTTGCAGCAAATTGCAACTATAACAGTGTGGCAGTATTTTCGAAGTCGCTATCAGCATTTTCGAGTGGTAAAACTCACTACAAAAAAACCTAAAAACGACGGTAAAAACGAATCTTTCTAAACTTGTGCAATGCGAAAAAAAAATTTAATTTTAGCACGTCATGTGACCCGTCTGCATGATAATGAATAATGTAACTAGAGAATCCTTTCAACTTAATCACCATTGACAATGAAAATGGGCGAACATATATGCTTGACCAGCTTAGCCTCTAACTTAGGTATCTTTGAGGCAACGACAATTTATTGAATAATCTGCTAATAAACCGATTAAATATAATATGCTAATAAGCTATGTGTGTGGCATTATGAGTTTTTATTTTTTTGGGAAAAACTAGACCGCTGTCAGAAAATTGTCACAACACCTAGATAGGTGCAGTGTGAAATTGCTGTTTTCAACCTTTTGAAAACTCATAAGCTGCCAAAATGCAGTTTACCCAAACAGTCTAAGCACATTTTCAAAACGCCATTGCATCAAATAAGTTGCCCCAAACAGGCTCTTAATTACATAGCTGTGCTGAATCACTTGTGATTGATGAACGTATTTTGATAGTTATCAAGTAGGGGCTTTGTGGCCTTTTGTGTGTTTGGTAGAATAACATTGTTTTTATGTTGAAATAAAGCTTTACTCAAATAGTAAAATATAATATTGAAAAAAAAAACTATACATCTCATCACATCTCGTCTGTCCTATGTTTTATTTAAGATGGATATGAGGATTTGAGGTGAGGATTTGGGGCAATGAATCAAGATTTTATGGTTTAATTTTCAAAGAATTTATTTAGAGAACCAAAGTAGAAAAAAAAATAAAAATGAAAAAAAATCCTTGGGGGGCCATTATTTAGAGAGAGAGTTGTGGGAAACAGATTTTATTTATAGATTTTATTGTGATGATTTATATAAAGTGAATCTTGTCATTACTTTTTATTGAGTTAAATAGACTTTCTTTTAACTGTTTGGAAGCCCTAAAAGGAGCAATGGGTTTCCTTGTTTAACTTGTTGAAAGATTGATTATTGGTCGACTACTTGGCTTAGAGGCATGAAGCAAGATTAACCCAAATGTTGGAAAACTAATGTTTATCCTCAATTCCAAAATAATCAATCAAACTCAATTAGTATAGCATGGGAGTTATTTGAGTATTGTTAGAGGAACCTTCATATGCTTTTTGATGCTGTGGATTTACTGCTTCAATAGGTATATCAGATCAAATACTTAATTTTGATTCATTTGGCTTAATCAGATTTAATAGTCATTTTTTGTTGCCTCATTACTTGGTTGACATATCATAATTATCATTTATAATATTATATATATATATATATATATATATATATATATATATATATTTTATCTAATCCATTTGGTTTAGTAAAAATTGATGTATTTAGATTAGATGTGCTTGCCAATATAGGAAAGTGTATAAGTTGTTAGCAACTTCTTCTACTTGAAGTGAGGTTCGTTGGCAAACTTCAAATTCAGAGAATTTCTAGCTGAGAGTGGGCTGGCATGGATGAACTCTTCATGGGCCGAGTCACGTAAGAAAAAAAGATACTTGATATTCTCACTTGGCACATGTGATATTTTGCTATTTAATGGACATGCAAGATTTTAAATTTTGTGCTTGTTAATATTCTACTTACAAAATAGTATTAAAATAATTTAAATTAATCAAAACATTTATAAAACTTCAATTCATCCCCCTCTTGAGATATCATAGTCATCCTACAAGAAGGACTCTTTAAAGCGTCAAATTAGAAATATATTGCATGTACATGCCAGAAAATCATAACAGAGCTAAGAGGGATCAATAAAAAACAACTTGAATCCTACCAGAATATCATACTAAAGAATGACATTGGTGATATCTCAACCAAGAGGTTAATGGGGAGTGAGAAAATTAAATAATAAATTAAAAATATGTATTTTTTTGTGACTAAATTTGACAAAAAGAATGAAATATTATTTATAAAGATAGAAAAAAATACTATAGTTTCGAATCCAAATTTTTCTGGGAAGCACATGCATGAAATAAAGTGTAAATAAGGAGAGAAAAAGAGAAAGAGATATAGAGAGAGAGAGTGTTTGTGTGTGGGGGGAGAGGCGAGAGAGATAGAGAAATGAACAACAATTAATTTTATCTTACTCCTAAAATATTTTCCTAATTTATAAGAAAGATGGTACAAAGTTGATACTACAATTTTGCCCCTGTTTGANCATATATGTATGTATATATCTACATACATATATGTATGCATCTACATACATGTATGTATGTATATATCTACATACATATATGTATGCATCTACAGACATATATGTATGCATCTACAGACATATATCTATGCATCTACATACATATATCTATGTATCTACATACATATATGTATGGATCTACATACATATATGTATGGATCTACATACATTTATGTATGCATCTACATACATACATATATATATATATATATATATATATATATTAAAAAGACTAGTTGTTAAAAGGATATTTTGGAGATATTATTACATCAAAATATGTATGTAATGACAAATTAGCACACTTTATAATTTCTTATGGTGGGCTTACATGACCTTGAAAATAAGAATTTGAAGGCCATTTTGATCGTTTTGGTATGCTTGAGTGGGGATTTCTAAGAAATCTTAATGCTATCTTAGTATGCTTTTAGTACGATTTGAAATTTATTTAGGCATCAAATTTTTTGGGCGATTTAACACATTAATTTTGGCACTATCATTTTTATTAATATATAAGCATATTTATCAATTCACTAGTTCTCCATGGTATGTCGACTATAAGATCAATGGAAAGTTTAAGCTTATATGAGAACTCATTTTTGGTCAAGTAGTACTTCAAATTTAGATTTTACAAGTCAAAAGATTTGAATGGTTAGTAAACCGTGATGTTTATTTAGAACAATTATTAAAAGGAGTATAATGCATAAGATGTTTTGGATCAAGATCATGTTGGAATGGTGGATATTAGTATTGTTGAACACTTAAAATTTTAAATTTTGTACCCACTTAAATGCATAAATTGCTTTGGATCAAACTCTTGTTGGAATTGTGGATATCGGTGTTTTTGCACCCCTTTTTTGGTCAAGTGGCACTTTATAGTTAGATTTTACAAGTCAATAGATCTTAATGGTTAGTAGCCCAAAATTTTTATTAAGAAAAATTATTGAAAGCACTATGATGCATAACAAGCTTTGGATCAAACTCTTATTGGAATGGTGGATATCAATATTGTTGCACACATTTGATACTTTAAATATTGTGCCTGCTTACATGATATATGCATTAGAAGTTTATGTGCATGAGTTTTAAATCATATTTTTATTATATGTGATATCCCATTTTGGACTAAAAGGAGTTCAAACATTCCTTATGATACTTATGTGGCTCTACTATGGTGATGTCACCCTATAACCTAATAAGTCACAATTCTCCTTATCTTGTGAAGTGGTGCATATAAAGCCCTTAAAGGATGTCAAGACACACTCTCTTTTTTTGGTGTTGATTAGATTTAATCAATATAAACAAAGGCCCTCTTACTATATTATATTATTTGTAGAAATGAAATCCCAAAAGGAGTTAAATACCTCATCTTGTACTAAGTGTACACTTTTTCTAGGCCTGACTTATATCTGGTTTTAGTTATTTCATACAATATAATAACTTTCTCATGAAGCTCATTCTCTTTCCTTATGATCATGATAACCATTTTTGTATTATCCTTAAATATTGTATTGCCTTGACATAGATTAACATATAAACTGGGTTTGAAACTTTTAATTTAGTTAGGATCAATATCTTATTTATCTTTTCTCAAGATATTTATATAAAAATCATTTATTATCTAAAAAATCCAAAATAGAATTAGCTCTGATGATTGGTGTGTTGTTGAATCTATGATAATGTTAAGTATTCATGTTGTAACCCCTTTACATGTTGCCTTTTAAAGACTGATAAACTAAGTTCAAGTCTTTCCTAGTAAAGATCAATATGTTTTATTTGGTGGTTTTATCGTGAAAAATCCTTACCGAATCATCTAAGCTTTGCTTGATTGCTTAATTAACAACCCTTATTGTCACTATTCTTACCATTAATGCATGCATAGCTTTTGGGTTCTAGAGCAACCTTCCTTATTTTTTCTAATATTTGGAATAAGATAAATGTTTTATTTTAATATTCAATAAATATTCTTTTGTAAGCATGTAATCCTTAGTAGACATCTTGATATTCTTATGAGTTAGTCTCCATTTTTATATAAGTTTGTCATCGTATATTTGATGCTTTATCTCTTTATAACATTTTTTCTAGCATATTTATGAGTGACTTCTTATGGCCTTCTAATATAACCACATTGGATATGTACTTCATAGTTGTTACAAAATTATTTCTATCATGGAAGTAAAAAAAAAGAATCTCTTTTATAAGAGTGAAAAAATAATTCTATTATAAAAATAGATATGGTTTTGGTCAAAAAATTAGAAAACCCTTCTTCCATCGAGTAAAAAAAAAAATCCTTTTTAACATAGGAGTAAAAAACAATTTTCTTCCATATTTTTGGAGAACAATTTTTACCTTCTAAATATAAATCCCTTATTAAGTTTGGTCTAAGGTATGAATTACTGTTATATTAATCATTTACAATAGAAATCCTCCTTTTCAGGAGAATTGATAAGTGCGCTATACCAATGCTCATTAGACTTCTCAATCATAGGATAACAGTTGATCATTAGATTTATTCCTTCGATTGTGCCATAATTTGTATATCATTCCACCCTTTCTATAAATCTACTTGAATATTATATGATGATTGTTCTATCCATGTTTGATTACCTGGACTATGTCTTAATAAGTTCGTTACATCATAAACCTTTTTAAACTTGTTGATCATAGAATAATAGTTGATGTCCATTTTTGCTCAAATCCTCTTGTGAGTACAGTATTCAAATTTTTAATATCTAATTAGACAATGGTTGCTCTCTGCATGGTTGATTGCTTGATAATGTCATGACATGTTTTTTGCACCACACCCTTTTAGGCTTTCTAAGATTAAATAGTGATTAACTATGGTTAGTTAATCATGAGTTGTGAAGGATGCATTATACCAAACCCTATAATTTGCATTCTATTGCCATAACGTCAAGAACCTTTCTAAATCCTTATTATTCTTATAAGTTTTTCTCTCCTTGCTTAATAATGTCCTTGGAAAGCTTATACCCTTAAGTTATCTAAGCTTTAATTGATGGTTGGACAACTAGTTATTTATCGTGATATGACATATATAAGTTATTCTCCTTAGAATTACTTGGGAATCAATTGACTTTATTTTATTATTGTAGATTGCTCATCAAGTCATAATATGATGATATAAATTTTCAAATATTCTTTAAGAGTTACCAGCTTAGGATCATAGCCATAAACTTCCTCTAACTACCATTTTTATATAACATTGAATCTTGTAAGACATGCCTTTCTTTGCTTCACCTTTCTTTTAAGTAATGTCCATTATGAATATTTAAGATTCATTTATTCAACCCTTTTTTTTATCAAGTTGGCTTAATCCCTACCATTAATTCTCTTATGTTATATTTTGGCTTAATCCCAATCTTGTTTTTTATCAAGTTGGCTTATATGAACATATGAGGCATATCATAATTAAAACTAGTCTTGAGACACTTGATTAGAACATGTTATTCTTTAGAATCACATATGATGGATTAGCCTTGGAGTGATTTGACAAGACCTATGCTTAACCTAGCTTATTTTGATATTGACCATCTAGCTAGCTTGGTCCAAATGATCATGGATATTCTTCTAACAATCTTTATTTCACCCATCCTATATTATAAGACCTAAAAGTTCTATATTATAAGACATATGTATTAACAATTAGGAATGAATTCAATCCAATGAAAAAGAATTTATAGTGGATTTCCTACATATCAACTAACATATGTGGTAGATGAGAAAGTCAAAACATATACAATATGTGGTAATATTATAATACATGATGATGATTTCATAGTATATCAACTTTAATTAGGAAGAGTGGAATTTATTTAAGTAAAAAGATTAAGAAAAAAAACAAAGAAATTGTTCTATTTCGCGAATACATATATGTTTTGTATATTTTGATCAAAATATACAAAACATAAAAACATAAACCACATAAATGAAAAAAAGGAGTATTTCAATAGAATTCAAATTTGATGTATGATGAAAAGATAAAAATAACTAGCATAATCATTCTTTTTTTATTTTTCCTGATCGGTAAAATGCACATAAAATAAAGGTACAAATTTTCATTTATGGCAAAAAAAAATTCATTCATCTCAATTATTACACAAGAAGAAAAAGAAGAAAATAGTGAATCTGTTGAATTTCAAGTATTCTATTTCACTAGTAAGATACAAAGACTTACTTCACCTTTAGAATTGCACAAAAGAGATTTTTTTATCACAAAGGGGTCTACGAATAATTCTAGGAAAATGTCAACGATTATTGACTTATTTGTCAAAGAAAAATAAAAGTGCGTTATTAGGAAATTAATGGATCAATTAAATATTAGGGAACCAAAAATTTCTTAATTCAATTTAAATTTCTTATTCTTATTCTTTTTATTTTTTAATTATTTTTTTCTTAGTTCAATTATTCTTTGTTTATATTTTTCATTTTAATAAATGACTGAAATAATGAATTAAGGAAAAAAATATGAGCAGCAAAGTACATTGGACAAAGTTTCATAATTACTTTATCTCATACAAATTATTTACCTGTAACTATTCAATATCTTTAGTAATATTTCTGGAATCAATTCTTATATTAGGAGGTGTGGGAATAATATTACTTACTAATCCTATTGATTCTGCCTTTTCATTGGTATTGGTTCTTCTTATTTGTATATCCTTAATTCTATAGTTGTTTTAATTCCTATTTTGTAGCTGCCACTTAGTTGCTTATTTGTGGTTTGTTGATATTTGTTAATCAGACCAAATATAAGGAATTTAAAATTTCCAAGGAAACATATATCACTCTTCCTTAAATTAATTTTCAGGACTTAATTATTTGATATATGGAGAAGCCTCAACCCATTTATTATAGGCCTCTTTGATTAATTCTCAAAGGATAGTTATATTAACACAACATTAGTCCTACCAACTTTAGAACTATAAAGGGTTATATTTTTTATGATGTCTTTTGGGAGAATAATCATCCATGAATGGCATTTTTTGGAATTAATAATATATCAAATGTACATTCCTGCTTTTATATAATCAAGAAAATGAATTTAAATCTTATGCCAAGAAATAGTGAAAACTTTCTTTTTAAATGAACTTAAGAGTCATTCTTTTTTTGAGATAATTTTAAAGATCGTGGAAAAATTATACATAATTTAATTATCCCTCATCATTGAATTGGATTTACTAATACCCTTACTTTAGTTTGAATTTTGAGAATATAGATGGATTGTGTAGTTGGTTTAATATTTTTTCTATATTTGGTAATGAACATGTTATCAATTTTAAACTTATTTAAGGGTTTAAAACTGATGACTAATAATTATTTTTCTAGTTCTTTTTAAAATATTTTGTAAAGTGATGTGTAGATTTATGACAGATATGAGTTTTTGATGATTCCCTTCAATAATAAATGAGATATTTTTCAGATAAAGGCCTATATAATGTTCATTCATTTGACATGGCCTAGTTTTTGTATGAATGTTCCACTCATTAAAATATTTCTCATAATAAATAGAAATATACCACATTTTGTAATTTTAAAATGCTATCAAATTATCTCCAAAAATAATTGTTTGAAATTCTTATAATGTTAATGATATCATTCATTGAATAGTCAAAGAATTAACCTTCCATGAACAATTTGAATATTAATATCTTGTTTAGTAAAAATAATATACTTTTTCTTATTTTTTAATTTATTGATTATGGGGTGTAGAACAACAATAAAACAAAATATTATTTATTTACCAAACTTTTCAAAATATTTGTTAGTTTGGTCAAGCTTAGTGATTGACATATTTTCTATAAGAAAAAGGGTTCTTAAGAAGATGTGTTGATTTGGTTTTTTTAATTATAATAAAAGTTGAAGAGAAACAAACCACATTTTTTATAGATTATCATACATGATAATTTTTTATTCTATTTGCAAATAGAATAAAAAAAATTATCATGTAAATAGAACTAGGTATATTTTGACTGTGTAATTTTTTATTGTGTTGTTTCATATCTGTAATTGTCTTAGGTACCATTTCATATTTGTAACTGCTTGACTTTGTCAGGTGATATTTGTTTGGTTGGCTAAATAGTCATTTGACTGACAAAAATATCATCAGTTACTTTTTCCAAGAGAATCCATTATGAAGACTCATTTTACTTTGGAAGGATTATTTCATCCGACAGAGGACACATTACCATAATCCGATAGGCAACCAACCTTTGGTCGATGAAACTAGATAGAAGGATTCCTTGCTAGGCGACAGTTGTTCTTGCGTATGCCCTTTGTGTTAGTTAAGCTGTTATAGATGTTGTTGGCATCACTTTTTGATGTCATTTGTTTGGGATGTCCACTTGAGCTCAACGGGGCTATGCTTCACATGTATATTTTTTACTATAGCTCTAGATATCCATCAAGCTTCTTGATGTACTCATTTAAGCTCAAGAAAATGAGTGTGCACTCCTATGAGGTGTACCTTCGCATGCGGACACCAGCTCACCTTGAATACAACAAAGGAATTTTTTTAGCCTGAGCTCACCCACGCCTGAGTTTGCGTGTGCTTGTGCCTTTAGTCCCATGGCGCACCCAAGCCTTTATTCTTCAGGCTCTCTAGCATTGGCCCTGCCCTGACAAACAGAGAGTTTGAAGAACTTGTGTTGTGCTTTGGGTGCACCTACCCCTATTATTCTTCTGACATGCCTGCGCTTGACCTGCAAAAAAATAACTTAACAACTTATGAAACAAACAGTCACAATAACCCACACGAGTCAGCCAAAAAGTCACATAAAATGCTCACACAATATGAAAAATGGAAAATAAAATAAATTTAATAGCAAATATTTTCTTGGCTATTTATATTTATAATTTTTTTTAGCTTTTTAAATTGTTTGGCACATGCAAGAAAACATGTAACATTATAGATCTAAAAACAAAAATAAAAGTAAAAAAATAAAAATAGAAAAAAAAAGTGGCCAAAATAGATCCTAAGCCTATCAACTAAAGTTCTTCTAAATAATAATTATTATCACCTTCCTTAGCAACGACACTAAAAAATTGATGCGCCAAAACTTATCGGTAAGTAATTTGGATGTACAACACAAGTGCACGTGTCCAGTAGATTCTAGTGTGAGATTTCACGTATCGATCCTATGAGGAAAGGTTTAACAATTATTCCTACAGAAAAATCTCTAGTTTACTAATCTCTTGAGCTTTGCTTGGCATGATCTAAAAAAGTGATTGAACTCTAAAATCCTATATAATAAATTAAAGAGAAGATGGTAAAAAACACAGAAAGTGGAGAAAATCATAGGGGTTCTTTAAGAGTGATGAGGCGCATGTCTTTGTGATTTAGTGATCGTGGTGTTCCTAAATCTTTTCCTGCATGATAGTTGTTAACTAGGGATATAAGTTATTCTTATGCTTATGTCTAGGTTAAAAGGAGATTAGAATCAATGTAGTTGAGTTTTCCCCAATATCCATGGCATTCGACATAATTTTTGATCCACATGAAAGGTTATAAAATCAAAATGGAATATGTCTATTATCTCACGATTCTGTGGTGAACCTTTTTCATTTATTACTATATAAAGGTTAGAGGTCATAGCTTCATGAAAGATTGTAACCTCATAATTGTCTATATAATGAATAAATAAAACTCCAAGATTAACAAACAACATATGCCATGAAAGAATGAAAAATTCTACAGGAAAAACATCCCAAAAAATAAAAAAAAATCACTACCCCTAAATCATAGAGACTTGAAGAAGAATTTAGCCACACATCATTGAGAAAAAACAACAAAAAGAGCTATGCTAAATTTCATTGCAAGAAATAAAGAAAGGTTACACTTATAATCAAATTGTCTTCTTCACAACAACAACAATTCTCCCTCTCATACAAACTCTCGCACAAATCCTCAAGAATACAAGGTAAAACTCAACCCAAAAGTTTTAACCCAAAGAAGGAATATAACCTAAGTGAAACATGCAAAAATCTCTGCTCATCTTTGTCTCCAACCGTAACTGAACTTTTCTCCTCCCCTCGTAAGCCCTAAAGCACTTTCTTTGAGCAAAATTAACAAGTTTGACAAGTAATTTTCCTTTCAAAAATGATTTCCCATCATCAGCGTGGTCACTCTTTATTTCTAAATCAGGAGGCAATATCGTCAAGTCACAGGTTTGCAAGTATGGCATGGTCACGCCGTGTTTTCAATTAGGTGGCTGTCGGTCACCAGAATTTGGAATGTGTATTTTTAATATAATATAATATATATATTATAATTTTGGAAAGTAATAATTTTAATTTTGAAAATACGAGACCAAATCGATTTCATATAATTAATAGTTTAAATAAACAAACACAACACCACAAGTAATGAATCTATCATGAGGATTAGACACATTAATTACTAGTGAGACTCGATTAAATAAACTAAAGAATTTATGACATCCATTTTGATCTATGAACCTTTATGTTGGCTAACAACTTTCCCTATCTAATTTGGAAAAAAAAATTAAAGAGGGTTTATATTAAGAAGAGTTCTAAAGTTTCCTATAAGATCAAGCTCCTATAATTAACTACATCTTATACAACTGAAATTGTCTAAGAAAACTCTCGATTTAGATAAAAAAATATTGTCTTCAAGATTTCAAAGGGAATGACTTTTGAATGTCAGACAAAGATGTGTCAAATAAGCAATGCTCAAATTTGGAACAATTTTTTATGGAATCAAAAGGGAAAAAACTAGGGGGATAATTAATAGTTTAAATAAATGAGCACAACACCACAAGTAATGAATCTATCTTGAGGAATAGACACATTAATTACTTGTGAGACTCGATTAAATAAACTAAAGAATTTATGACATCCATTTTGATCTACGAACCTTTATATTGGTCGACAAGTTCCCATATCTAATATGGAAAAAAAAATTAAATAGGATTTACAATAAGAAGAGTTCTAAAGTTTCCTATAATTAATTACATCTTAGACAACTGAAATCATCTAAGAAAACTCTCGTTTTAGATAAAAAAATATTGTTTTCAAGAATTTCAAAGGGAAATACTTTTCAAAGTGGGACAAAGAAGTGTCAAATGGGCAATGCTCAAATTTAGAACAATTATTATGGAATTCAAAGGGAAAAAACTAGGGGGATGCCACGAATCTTAAGGAGAACCTTGGTGACTTCCCAAGCTATCCTATGGTTTGGTTTCAATTTTGGAGATATATTTATAAATGTTTCATTCTATTGATTTTATTAATTAGGGCTTACATTTGCATGAAATGTTCACACCAATGGTCTAGAAAATATAAAGATTTATGTCATAATGAATGAAAACCTCAGGGCCTAAGGCGAGTTAGGGCTTAGATTACACAAACATGATTTTGCGAAGGTCTAAAGATAAGGTGAGGATTTATGTTGCACTAGGCAAACAACCTTGAAGTCCAATGGTTTGTTATTTTTCTAAAGAAGAGATTGTTGTTGTAGATCCACTTGCTATTGTAGAATGCTGCCCTCTATCTGCTTCAACCTACTTCAAGCTTTGAGCTTAAGTAGTAGTCTTAAGGTCTAAAGGCTCAAAATGTTTTACCATGTGTGCTTAAGTGTCAAGTTTTGCTATTATTCAAGTATTATAGGGAGGGTTATAGTTGAATAGAGCGATATCAGTTAGGATCATAAGGTTCTCTCATTTTGGTACCACTATTTTCTCTTGAATTTTTTTTAGTCTAAACGAGTTATTAAGCTCCACTAGGGAGATCTCATTAGCAACCATAAGTTGCCTCCTTTGAGGGACTCCGGTAAATTCAAGAGGAAATATTATGTAATTGTTGTTTTATTATTTTGTTTAGAAAATGTTATTTAATTTTGAAAACATGTTTTGTAAATTTCAATTTTGGAAAATTTTTGCAAGTATGGTAAATAAATGCTGAATAAGTAAAATTTTATTGCATAAAATAAATGCATACCTGGGCCTCTGCTACCACTGCATTGTTAGCACCATAAAGCATAATATATTTGTAAGAAATTTAAAAAAATTGCAGGAAAGTAAACCATAATATCTGGTACGAGAAAAGGTCAACAAACGAGTCATAGGAGAACACAAGTAAAAGAAAAACCTATGGTCACATATAGAAGATTAAGTCTGGGTGTAAGACATTGGTAAAGGTGCTCTGACTATGTGCTTCCTGACCTTAAGTAAGAGTTACCAGCTCGATAATCTCTAGATGGCAGTCTTAATCTTGATCAAGTGATTAACTATTGTCCTTTATAAATTTTCATTTTTTTAAAATTTAGTTTTCATCCATGTTGGACTTGTTTTATCATGCAAAAGAAATTTCATTTAAAACATTTTTTAGAGTGATGCAATCCACATGTTAATTAATTTAATTGAGCTAGGACTACAAACAACCTAAGAGTATCGGTGGCGATCATCTTCTCAAGAGTCATCAAATAGTATCATTGGTCATTGTCCTCTCCTTTTATTAAAGGTCCTTTAGATAGGAGATATCATTCTAAAATCTCGCATCGTATCCCTCATTTTAGCACACATTAAAATTATCGTCATTGATTTAGCCACCAAGACCTTAGACTTACATAAGTCTGATGATCCATATGTGGCTAAAAATAAAATATTCTCAGTTGCTCACAAGGATTTAAAGACCTTAGAGAAGACTCAAATCCTTAAGCATTAATTAATTTTGGATAAGCAGTGTAGGGTATTTCTATTGATTCAGGTGAATTATCGAGTCCTGAAGCATACCTTGGTGAGTCCCTAAAAGTTTAATGAATGATTTTCTTGAACAAAGAATAATAGTTTCAATTGTCCTTCAAAATATCCAAAAGTTCAAAATATCCAAAAGATTATAAAAGTATTTGGGGCATAATCCTAAACAACTTTTACGACCTCATGAATTGTTTTGAGTTCATTTGAACTTATTATATTGTCCAATTAATCATCTGAAGTTAAATTAAATTTCAATGGATTAATACATACTATGCTCAGTGAACCTCGATATTTTAATTATCACATGAGTGGAGTACTCAAAAATTCACTTGATGTTTTATCTAAGGGTTATGTAAGTAGATGCTCCTAAGAGCAAACTCAAGTCATTAAAGATCTTGTACCCACAATTAAAGTTGGGCTCGTAGTGTTTATAGACGTTCATTAATTAATCATTTTCCTCTTTTTCTAAACCTCATTAAATAAGTTTAAATCAAGCCTAGCTCACTACTAAGCCCTTAAATCCAATCCTCAGGGTGGTTTTGTAATAATCAAAATGTTAAATTAAATGAAATTCAATTTTTATTAAAATATCACACCTATAATCTAATCAATAATTAGGGGCTTCAAATAAGTAAGTTGCTATCTTCCTAGCTTAAGTCCACTACCTTACTGTCATCCAATTGAATTATCCTCCAAGTCATAACAATTTTTAAAATTACTATTTTACCCTTATTGTGAAAAGGTGACAAGTTGGTTTCTACCTATTAACCCATAATGTTTCAAACATCCCAAAGAGTACCCTTTCACCCTTTGACTTAACCTAAAATTTAATTAAGGTTACCATTATGCCCCCGAGCTCTCCACTTCATAACTCATTAAATACAACTCAAATGACTTTGAAATTTTTATGGCACCCCATTCATGGGTGTCAATTAAGATATCAGAGGAGAAATTATGATTTTTCTAATTTTTATTAAATTATATAATTATTTTAGCTCAAAAATAGGATTTTCAATGTTAATTCATTTAATCAATCAAAGTAAAATTTATGTTCATGTAAAAACTATTGGAGGTTCACCTAGGTTAGAGGACCACTTAGACAAAATTTGGTAATTTTTTGAATTATATTTTAATTATTATAATTTTTTATTGTTTTTAGTGATTAATCAAATAGAAACTATAATTTAATTTCAAAAATTACCTTTTATATTTTTATTAAATCTCTCCAAGTCCAAAGAACTAAAAAAACTAAACTTTTCATTTTTATAATTTTTATTTTATTTATTATAATTATTTTAATGAAAAATTAATAAAGTTACATTTTTAGCATTAAAAAATATATAACTGAGTTATAAAAAAAATAGGAAAAAAATTTAAATGGTCCCATGAGAGAACAATTATGAATATTTTGGTGCATTTTCATATTTTTGTAATTTTTAATTATTTTTAATTTATAAGATAGCTAAAAAATGAACTATTTATTTTAATATAAATTTTATTTTTCCTAGGTGCTCCTGATCACAAGAAACTCAGAAACAAGTTTCCATAATTTGCCTGATAATAGTTCATTTATTATAATTATTTTAATGCAAAAATCCCATTTTGCTTGAAAATAGACTTTAGGGATCAAATCAATTAAAATGTGTTTCAATTTTTTACAGAGGGTTAAATTAATCATTATTTATAGTGTGGGATTATTTTTTTGTGATTTATTAATTATATTATATTTATTTAAATTTTTATGATTTAAAATGACTTAATTAGCTATAATAATGTACATAAATATTTAAACTTAGTTTAATTTTTTCCTAGAGTCCTCTAACTACAAGGAATCTGCCAAAATATGTCCCATATTGTTTTGACTTATATTTTAATTTATATAATTATTTTTGGCAAAAATATAAAACTAGGCTAGAAAATTAGGGTTTCATGGCTAAAAATGTTCTCTGTTTTTGGAAAAATCAGAAAACTTCCTTATTGTCATGAGAAACAAACCCTTAAAATTTCAAGCCATGGTGAATATTACTTATTTAATTAAAATTAAAATAAGCCAGAGACTATTTAACTAATTAAAAATAAAACAAATGTAAAATAATTTTTTTTATTTTTTTTCCATAATATTATCCTTTGTTCACTGAGTAAGGGGGTAATTTTTTTATTTTTATGATTTTTCTACACCAAGTTATGAAGTTTCAAAGTTTCTGAATTAAATTAAATAAAAAGAGCCATATTTATCTACTTACCCATGCGACATCCATGTTAAACTACGAAGGCTTCGAAAGCATACATGGCGCATTTTGATTCGTTGTGCTTTACATCTCAATGTGCCACATGTCCCGATGTTCACGAACAAATCTATTATCCAACTCTTCCTCCATCGTTGGATCAATACACGTGCGAATGCACGACATTCGTTCATCATCCCCAATCCTTCTAAACCTAGAACCGTCCATACTACAACCTTAAGATCTCTCTCGATACTTAACCAAATCACATGGGGTTTTTTCCTGTAGCTTCATCTAGTCGAGGCAAATCTATCTATATAGTTACATGTGTGTGAAATATAAGTTCTCTTCAAAATCAATGAAATAGAGGCTCAAATTAGGGATTTTAAGATATACCATAGCCCAAGAGGCGAGGCCTCGGTTGGGTGCTTGCGGAAGCTTCTCAGTAATCCAACAAACCTCCTCAAAGTGTCACCTTGCTTTGCTATAAGGCCTAAATAGGATTTTTATCAAATGGTGGTGTGGCCTTGGTCTAGAAGTGGGTTAGAGTGCTTAACATAGAGAGGTTTTGATGAGGAACTTCCTTGTTTGGTCTGAGGAAGCTCAAAGATGGTTTAATTTGAGCTTTGATGGACTTTAATGGAGTGGTGAAAAAAGCCTTGAATTTTGAACTCAAAAATAGCGGTCGTCAGTGGGATTGAGTGGCTGAAAATGGTGGGGTTGAACTCAGGAAGGCTGGAAGGAGCTCTGTGAGCAATTTAGTGGACTCTCTCTAAGAAATTGGCAGCACTCTCTCTCTTTGGTCATGAGAGGTGACGTTTAAATAAAGGAGGAAGGGGTGGCCAGTTGGGCTGGCTAATGGGTGTAAAGTGAAGCTTAGGTAGTGGGCTTAGCAATGAAAGTGACTAATGAGGGTGAGCCACATTGGATGAATGTATTTGAAGCTTGGTCAATAAGGTAGCCTTCTTAGTTTTGGGTTTTCTAGCTACTAGGTCGGCTGGCCAGGCCAGCGTAGGTGGCTAGATGGCTCAAGGAAACAAGGGGGAGGTTTAATTATGATTAAGATGGGGCTTTAATCATATGAGAGTAAGCTTAGTTCATTCAGCCAAAAATGGGAAGGAATCCCCCAAAACATGGGACCCTTGGTCCATGACACTTCTAGGGTTGGCTAAAAAGATCTAGGCTAGTTCTTAGGGTTCAAATAGCAGCTGAGGTTGTCCAAGATGGGTTGAATTAAGTGGCTCCAAGTGGATTTAGGGTTTGGGTTCAAATTTTTTGATTTGGCTTGGACTTTGGTTTAAATTGGGTTAGAGCTTGGAATAGTCTCAATTGAAAATTTAATTTATTGTAGAATTATGATATAGGGAATTTGGGAATCAATTGAGTGAAAATTAAGAGGCTATGGGGTTTAATTTGGTGAGATTTGGAAATTTGAGCAAATATGGGGATTTTGGTTTGAGTTGAATTTGGGCTACGCTTGAGGCTAGTTCAAGTCCAATTGAAGGTTCAATTTAATCTAGAGGAATGTCATGAAGAGTTTGGAATCCAAAATTGGGAAAATTGAATATGATAGGGAGTTCAATTTGATGAGATTTTGTCTTATGGTCAAATTGTGGGTTTAAACTGAGCTTGGAATTTATGTTTGAAATTGGGTTCAATTGGTCAAAAATTTGGTTTCAATTGGGTTTAGATATGATAAAATTTGATTTATATTTGAGATTGGGTATGTTTGAAATCAGTTTGGTGGAAATTTGGGGACTTTAGGCATTTAGGGGTAAAATTGAAATTTTGGTCAAAATTGGTCAATTTGTCCAAATTGGGCCCATTGAATGGCTAGGATTATTTTTAGAAGTGTTTCAATTGACTTGGGAAGTGTTGGGAATTTTTGGGCCATGAGGGCCATTTTGACAATTTTGGTGAAGTTAGGGGTATTTTGGGAATTTTGGAATTTTGGCGTGTTTTGGGAGTGATTTGAAATGGTTTGAAATGATTTTTGGACAAAATTGAAGATTTTGGAAATTTTTTGAAAATTTTGGGTTCCACGAGCAATTTGGTAATTTTGAAAAACTTTGGGGCCAAAATGCCAAATTGGGTATTTGGGTAAAATGGGAACAATTGAAGATGCTTATCATAAAATTACCCTTATGATTCCATGAGGCCTAGAGAACTCCCATTTTGGATCTTCCATGTCTTAGTCTTAGCCAAACTCTAGCCTAGGGCTAAGGGTTTAGGGGAACATCCACATGCGTTTCAAAAAAAAGTGGGGAAGTAATTTAAGAATGTTTGGTTAAGGGATTAGAATGTGAGTGAACATGAGGGGTTTCAAGTGTGTGTGTGCAAGATTGACCAAGACCACACCACCCAAGGCTAACTCTAAGGTCAAACAGTCCTATGGGGACACTTCTTGAGTTCCCCCCATGTTAGCTCCATCTACTAAGTGCTAGAGGTTAGACCGAACATGTTGAACTCCATGAAGTGCAACTAGGTGTTTAAAATTTCTAATGTGGAGGTTTCCCTTACTAGCCCTCTAAGAATAATCAATAGGAAAGTTTTATGACTAGATTCTAGGATTCTAATGAAGAAAGACTAGGCTTCAACAAAAAGTGAGGTCAACAAATGGACTCCCAATAGGTGATGTGTGCTGGACGAGCACACCACATGTATTGGCGTTGACCGAAGAAATCAACTAACCAACACAACTATCTAAGCTAACATGATCAGAGCAGAGAACAAAGAAAGTGAAGAAGGTTTCCACTAGATAGTAGTCAGAGACTCTCTCCGGGGAACAATGGTGTACCTTCGAAGTACCAACTTTAAAAGTGGGTTTCAAATTTGCCAAAATGATTTCGTGCTTGCTAAAACCCTATGAAGGGATAGTCCTATAGATTCACAGACACAAAAATCAGGGAAACTGATGGTCGCGGTGAAGATTTGATTCGATGTTTAATTTTTTAATTTTAGTTTAAATTTAATTCGATTTCAATTTTAAGAAAATTTTGAGAATTAAGAATGTGTGATGAGATTGAATCGAGCTAGAAAGCACAGGGACTCACATCCAACTCAGAAGACCAATTAAGGAGAAGGGGTGCTTCATTGGGAAGGAAAGCACAGAGACACACATCCAACCAAAGGGGTAACAAAAGTGCAGAGAATTTCACATTAGAAAGGAAAGCTCGGGGATGCACATCCAACCTAGGAGGAGACGAGCTACACTGGGAAAGAAAGCTTGGGGACTCATATCCAACCTAAGAGGTAGCAAAAGTGCTGAAAATATCACATTAGGAATGAAAGCTTGGCAACTCACATCTAACCTAAGAGGTGACAAGCTAAATTGGGAAGAAAAGCTTGAGGACTCACATCCAACCCTAGAGGTAACGAAAGTGCTTAGAATTTCACATTAGGAAGGAAAGCTCAAAGACTCACATCCAACTTAAGAGGTGATGAGCTACATTGGGAAGAAATGCTCGAGGACTCACATCCAACCCAAGAGGTAGCAAAAGTTCTGAGAATGTCACATTAGGAAGGAAAGCTTGAGGACTCACGTCCAACTTAAGTGGTGACGAACTACGTTGGGAAGGAAAGCTGAGGGACTCACATCCAACCCAAGAGGTAGTGAAATTGCTGAGAATGTCACATTAGGAAGCAATGCTCAGGGACTCACATCCAACCTAAGAGGTGACGAGCTACATTGGGAAGGAAAGCCCATGGACTCATAACCAACCCAAGAGGTAGCTGAAGTGCTTAGAATGTCATGTTATGAAGGAAAGCTCGGGGACTCACGTCCAACCTAAGAGGTAGTGAAAATGCTAAGAATATCACATTAGGAAGGAAAGTTCAGGGACTCACATCCAACCTAAGAAGTGACGGGCTACATTGGGATGGAAAGCTAGAAAACTCACATCTAACCCAAGAGGTAGTGAAAGTTTTGAGCCTGTCACATTAGGAAGGAAAGCTCGGGGACTCACATCCAACCTATGAGGTGACGAGCTACATTGGGAAGGAAAGCTCGGGGACTCATATCCAACCCAAGAGTTAGCGAAAGCACTGAGAACATCACATTAGGAAGGAAATTCTAGGGACTCACATCCAACCTAAGAGGCGACGAGCTATATTGGGAAGGAAAACTCGAGGACTCACATCTAACCCAAGAGGTAGTGAAATGAATCAGAATTCAGGTACTAACTCCAGGAAATTTCATGAAATCTCATGAAACGCATGAAACTTTGTGAAGAGTATGTGAAGACTTATGGAATTTGTGCATCGTATGAGTTCTAGGACACTATGATGGGAGCACGGGATGTGAGAGAAACATGGAGTGCAAAGTTTATGAAGAATGTGGGATGTATGCAGAGAATGCAGCATGTGAAATTTCAAGAGAATTCATTTATCATTTTTATCATTTTTTTTATTATTAAGATTATCAAATTCAATTTTCTTTTCATTTAGCTTTGAAATTTTAATTTTCATTTATTATCAGAATTTCTTTGTACCGTTCTTTGTTCGTTAAAGCTTGGGACCAACGTATGGTCATGAAGCTTTTTATCAATCGCACAAATAAGGCAATTCAACAACATCTTTTAAAATATGAAGAAACTTCTTTGATTCTGCTTTGAACATGTAGTACATCTGATTATATACTGAAATGTATCCAAACATCAGAAGTACAATTCGTATAGAAGTTGCATCTCATGTATAATATCTCCTCTAATTTGATGCAGTGCAAAAAGTAACAAGTATCTGTCTATCTTCAGAGGCAATTTTGTGATCAAACTAACCTCTTAAGCCACGCTTTGTAACTAAAGTCCCCTCATGCGTACTTAGAAGTACAACTATCTTACAGCTTGTACGGGCACAATCCCTCAAACTTTGGGTCTAGCTGAAATCCGTATGATACTTTGCTATCATCCATTCTTCGGAGTGTAACTGAGACTCTGCGGCGTGACACTCCAAGAATGCAATGCTTTACCAAGTCTACTCCATTTCCCTTCAAAATCAGCATTGAACCAATCTGCAGTGGAATCTCGACTGACCGCCTGAATTCTTCGGGTCCAACAGTATCTATCTCTTTCTCAAATAGAACATTGCTCTTGCCCATAAACGAAACTGTACAAAATAACCTGACAAAATTGTGAGGGTCATTGTGGGGAGGAATACAGTCCTCATCCTCATAAATGTTGATGATGCAACTATTGGATTACAATCCGCTGGTAATATACTTCATCTCACCATCCTCTTGATCATCTTCTTTATCATGGACTGCAAGGGATCCACCTCGTCATGTCTCAAAATGTCGGGGGGTTCTCTAGATTTTCCTTTACAAAATTATAACAACATCCACATTAAATGTTGATTCTTCCCTTTCCACACATCCACTTTTGCGGCTTAGAATACGCCTTCTTTTTCAACAAACCGGCTCAGCCACTATCTCTCAAATAAAAAACACAATTGAGGTTCTTTCATTCATCATTTTTGGAGAACACACTGGTGTGTAACTCAAGTACCTCCAAAATATTAACGAACTTTCCTTAGATTTCTTCATAGTATTCAAATTCTCGCTTCTGGACCTTGCTCATCTTTTCCAGCTCTGACTTAGGGATTTTTTGCAACTATCGATGTAGCTCCTCTGACTCAACCTCTGAAGCAATCCATAACTATTGCAGCTTTGTAAGCCTCAGTATATATGGCTCCACATCTAGATGCTCTGCACTTCTGAATATTATAGAAGAGTTTGCTTATTCCTCGCATGTTCCGTAGCGCTCCAAGAGGATGACGTTACATTCTGGGCATTCTATAAATGCCCCCACTGATGATGTCTATCTCAGGATTTTTGCATTACATGTAAGGCATCCTGCACGAAGTTCATCAGGGATCTCTGAAGGTGTAGACTTTACAAATGCCTCTAGCTCATCCTTTGTGACCGGAGAGTTGTGGAAGTCTCCCTCATGCTCAGTTTGTAAACCTCCTCCTCATGAATTGAAGTAAGCCTCATGGTTGTCTCTCTGACAAGATTTTTCTCCAAGAGAACTAAAGCTCTGTGTTTACAATGGTTGGCATTTCTGTGCTGTGTCCTTCTTAATAGTGCATCTAGAACTCTCTCCATAGAAGCACCGACTAAGTCTCTTGTTAGCATTGTGATCAAGTGACCGACCATTTCCATTGGGTCCTATGCAACTGGAAATTTCTCTACTTTCTTCCTCTTCAATGTAGAATCTTTTGTAGTGCTGATCTGAAGCAAAGAATGTAGCCCTTCTATTTCTCGGTGGCTAACAATGTTCATCAGGGCACCTTCATAGTCCACATTCACTTGGCCATAATCCAAGTCAAAATTTATAATGTCACACTGGGTCACCTTCTCTTCATTAAGTGTGAGATTCAAACCATCGTTAAAGGAGAAGATCAGCCTTTATCCTGACATTTTCTTACAGAAGATAGGAAAATCTTAGCGCACTGAAATTTAAAAGGAACAAGAACAATAGAAAATTATTATTAAGTGGATTTTAAGTTTACATGTGCAATTTTTTTATTTAATTTAAATTTACAGAATTTAAAATTTAAATGGAAGATTTATAAGTGTAAATTTAAATTTTCTTTTATTAAAATTGATTTTATTACAAAGCTTTGGACCCAGTCACAGACGCTGGCCAAATATCCATCCTTAGAAAAAGTATCACTTTCAAGATTCATCTCAAAGAACAACAGGTTGCATAATATTTCTTTAAGTGTCGCATGTTGACTGGTTTGATGGGTCTCTCACCCTGGAAATTCACTAGCAGGTAATATCCTCCTGAATAGACCTTCTCCACCACGAACAATCCCTCCCAAGTAGGTTCAAACTTTCTACCTAACTTGCAATGTGTAAAGATATGTATTTTGGGAATAAGTATGAGAACACTGACATTAAATATCCTTAGGCGGACCAGTTTATCATGGGCCCGATAAAGCTCTAAATTTTGTTGCCCTTGAAACCGTTTCCCTTCAAGATTCTGCAATTATGCAAGTCAGAGTTTGGCGTTGTCTTCTACTGTAATCTGGATGGCAATGATGATCCTGAGAGATGGTAGAAGAACCTCCAACACGAGTACTGCTTTAGACCAGTACAAAAGTGCATACGGTGTACAATAAGTAAGAGTTATGAACATTATTTGGTAGGCCCACAAAGCTTCTAATAGTTTCTTGTGCCAACCTCTCTTATTCTCATCCAATGTTTTCTTTAAAATCTTCATGAGTGTCTTGTTGAAAGATTCAGCTAGGCCATTTGCCCTGGGGTAGTAGATTATAGAATACCTCCAATCTATCCAGTGTCATTTGACAAAGTTGTTGTTCTTGGTGCTCTTGAAAGCTAAACCATTATATGAAACAACTCTGTGTGGCACACTAAAACAGTAGATGATCTGAATTCTAAAGAAGTGAAGACATTTTGCATTTTAACCTCTCATAATAGCACTAACTCTGTCCACTTAGAGAATTAATCTATTGCTGCAAGAATAAACAGGTGCCCCTTCAAAGATGGAGGGCCTATCAGAACCACTATGTCCGTACCCCAACACTCGAATGACCATGACATGACCTTTGGATGTAGAACATTTGGAGGTTGGTGCAAAACCACTCCATGCACTTGAAAAAAGTGACACTTTCTGGCAATGTCCATGCAATCTACCTGCATAGCTGGCCAGCAGTACTCGAGTTTCTTAATCTTCATTTTTATCTTCGACCCTGACTGGTGAGCACCACACAATCCAACGTGTACTTCGTTGATGATATCCTGCACTTCAACCATGCTCGGACATCTCAGCCACTTCTGATCAAACAATCTTCTGTGAAGGACATTACCTATCAAAGCGTACGATAGAGCTCTTCTCATGATGTGATATGTTGTTGACTTGTCATCTGGTTGTCTTTCTGTTTGCAAATATTCTATCAATGGTCTACGCTAATCTTCAGTATCATCAATCATTGTAGCTACTATCTCTTCTTCTTTTCTAAGCTTGTGTAGACTGTCAAGGTCGATCTGTGATAGAACTTGACATCCTTATATCGTAATATCAATGGAATCATCTGAAAGACACGCCAATTCCTTAGAAAGCTTGGCTAAAGCGTCGGCATGGGCGTTATCTCCCCGAGGAATATTGTACAGTGTCACACTGGGAATCTGTTCCAACAACTTCATTGTGTACTAATTATATTATGCTAATTTGGGCTTTAGAATCATGTACTATCTAGAAACATGCTAAATTACAAGTTGTGAATCACCATAGATGACAATGTTTATTATATCAATTGATATTGCCAACTTTAGTCCGGTGATCTAAGCTTCATACTATGCTTCATTGTTCGTGCACGACTCTATCAGGTGGTAAGAAAAACTTAACATTACCTGATCTAGTGTAACAAAAGTCTGCTTTGTCTGGTATAACTGTTTGTAACCCTTTATATTTTCTAGTTGACGAAGCTCCATCAAAATACATTTCCCATTATTTGGCACTGTATGTCTTTATTTATAGTATCTTTTCATCTGGTAGAATATCATTGAGTAGAGGCCCAGCTGGTAGTGAATGCGCTGCAAGGAAATCTGTTAAAATCTATCCTTTGATAGAGCGAAGGGGTACAAAAGTTATATCGAATTGCAATAAAATCATCAAACATCTTGCTAAACATTGATAAAGTGTTGTCGGCTCATCAAATATTATAACTGATTAACTTTCAAAATAAAGGTGAACTTATGAGAAAGCATGTAATGTCGGAGCTTCTGGGAGGCAAAAATTAAAGCTAGATGATGATTCTCAATAGGAGGTTACTTTACCTCCGTCGGTATTAGATGCCAACTTAAGTAATATAGCATGTTTTCCTTACTCTTGTCATTGGCTTGAGCTAATAAAACTCCAATAGAGTTGTCGAAAGTCGCAATATAAAGTATCAAAGCTCTTCTTGGGATAGGGGCTGTCAAAATAGAATGTGTCGTTATGTATTGCTTAATATCCTCAAAGGCCCATTGACATTTCTCTTCCTAAATGAATTTGGAATCCTTTTTAATTAATGTCGAGAAGAGCTGACACCTACCTGATAGATTAGATATAAAGCATCTCAGGTATGTCATTTTACCTTCAAAGGATCGTAACTGTTTCAAGGTTTTGGGAGGCGACATTGAAGGATAGCTTTAATCTTATCTGAGTCAATTTTGATTCTCCGATGATGGACAATGAATCCTAAAAATTTCCTAGAGGTAACACCAAAGGCACTCTTTGAGTGATTCATCTTAAGATTATATTATCGTAATCATTCAAACACAATCCTCAAATTATAAAGGTGATCTATTTGCTGCTTGCTTTTGATGACCAAATCATCCATGTAGCACTCCACCTAGTTGTGGATGAGGTGATCAAAGATCTTCCTCATAGCTCATTGGTAAGTTGCTCCAGTGTTCTTTAATCCAAATGACATCGCTATGTAGTAGTAGATTTCGATTGGTGTTCTGAAGGCTGTAAGTGTTGCGCCTTCTGGAGCCATCTTGATCTGATTGTACCCTAACGATCCATCATGAAAGAGAAAATCTTATGTGTCAATGTGATCCACCAATAATTCTGGTATCTATAGTGGGAACTCATCCTTTGGACATGCTTTGTTTAAATCCTTGAAGTTGACACATACTCAAATCTATCCATTCTTCTTTCTAACTGGAATGATGTTGGCTAACCATGTAGGATAATGTTCTTCTCCCATAAAGTTAGCTTCTATTAATTTCTTGACCTCGACAATGACTTAATTTCTTCTTTGAACTCTGGCAGAGTGTCATCTATTGGAGAATCTTCAAAATTATCCTTCACATTGAGGCACTCCTTTTCTAATCTGCTAGTAACAGCCATGTAAAATTCTGAGTCATTGATTGGTCCTATCGTATAAAGTCCTAGACGCACTTTCGAGTTGAGAGTTTTCCCTTTAACCTTCCATAATATCTTAAAGAGCCATAGTTTATCCTTCAACATTTTTTTTTTGGCACACAACCCTGTTAAATTAATTTTTGTATACACGGAGAAAAGTAACCAAACGATAATTTCATTAGTTCACTAGAATCGTCTTCTTTCAAATCTACATATGTTCCTAGATTAGGTGAAGGAGAAGCATGGTAAAACTTGATCAATTTCAAACCAACACCTCAAACTTCCTTGACCTCTAGACACTTGATTTTTTAAGGGTAGATTGGAGTTAGGGTAATAACGTACACGCAGTGGTTGATCTGATCATACATTGAATCATATTAACTTTTCTCCACATCCTCCAATATATCTATTATTATGGTTTCTTCTATTCTATCATCATTGTCTCTTCATCAGACTTATCTTAATCAAAGCTTTCATCCATGTCAATGCTGATGGTCAACTTTGTCAATTCAACAATCTATTGGTTCTTTCTCTCTGACATCCCCGACCTCGATCTCGAATACGTGGGCTAAAAGAACCTCCACAACCTCATTGTGAAGGAGTGGTAGTAGATCATTGAATGGAGTTGAATGATCTTGCCCTTGTGATATTTTTAAATTGTATATCTTTTTTGGCACAACTTCACGGGAAAAGAAAGTCTTCATCGGGGAGAATAGTAGGTGGCGTCTTCGTGGATGCCTACATCATGTACTGAAGAAGGTTGCAAATCCCCTATGATGCAATGTTCTTGTCCTCCTCTTACAGACTGCTAGTTTTGTTGAGTTTCCATATGCTTGACCTCCTCTTGCAGGCTGTTAGCCTTACTGAGTAGCTTCTCAAATGATTTGATGGTGAGTCCCTTGAGCATGAAGGCTAATGGAACACAAATGCTTTTGAGTAGAATCTCAATTGCATATTGTTCTTGTAGCTAAGGTTCACACTTTATGCTCAAGTTACTCCATCTCAAAATATAGTCAACCAAGGTCTCATTGTACTTCTATCTGTCCACTACGAGATCTCTTATGGTGACATGGTGCTGTGCTCCAACAAATCTCTTCATAACCAAATGCTCCAACTTGGCGATTGTTATTACTGATCCATTAGACAGCTCGACGTACCAATCAAATGTGATTCCTGAAAAATTACTAAAAAACTGGCAGAACATAACTGCTTCATTACCTCTAGCATTGTAAAAACTGGCCCAGAAATGCGATATATGCTGGCAGGGACTCCCAGTTCCATCAAACTTCTTGAAATTTTGTGGCACAAAGCCCTTGTGGTATGGTATGGAATCGAACTTCTTTCGGTAAGGTCTACCCTTTGAAATTGATGCCCCTCCTTTGGATTAGGCCAAGGCTTCCTGTACTTATTGCTCAACTAGCTGCTTGATATCTTTCTCTAGCACTAAAATCTGAATAAAGTCTTTCCTCTGTGGCTTATCTCTATTGGCGGAAGCAACTTCTTTTCTTTCATCTATTATATGTAGAATTTTGGGATGATTGACCTCCAGAGATTCCATCTAATGCAACTGAGACTATCCATGCATTGTAGCCATGACAACCATGGTAACGACCATCTCCTCCATCCTTTTCTTCATTCGGTTGATATATTCATCTCGCAGTTGAATGGCCTTATGCAGGTCATCCGCGGTGTTCTCCTCACCAGACAATGGAGCATCGTGCGCTGATGCAATGGCCCTAATCTTGATGACATTAATCTCTATGAACTCCTCATCGAGATAGTTTGTAAAATCAAAATCTTCATCACCAAAACCAAGTCCTTGCTCTTTGACCAATTTTGAAATCTCAACTCCAAGCTTTTCCACTTTATCTTTGATTGCTTTCTCTTAAATCAGCTTGATATTTGTGGGTCTTCCTTGAACGTCATCTTGCTAAAAAAAGAACCCTATAACAATGGAGGTAACAACCTCTGGCACATTGGACCTATGCTACATTCCTTAGGACTGCCCCACGGGCTCATCAGAACATACTAGTACGACATCCTTGGGCACCCACACTTTCTTCATTGACGTCAATGCTTTAGGATGAAGTGTCTCAGCGGATGCACCAATGCGTCGAAGAGAAGTATGCTCTCCACAGTGCGTACCAAGTATAGCTGTAACAGGTCTCTTCCCATTATCCTTCCCAGGGAAATCCTAATAAACAACTGTAAATGATAGTCTAGGACCTAGACTTGACTTGATCGATCAACTTCCTACAAGTCTCGGGGCAATGGTGGCGATATCTAAGATGGTGGTAATGCTATCAACACGGCTTTCAAGCTAGAATCTAACTGGAATGTGGGCTTTAGGTACCTCTGCTAATTTCTGTAGTTGTTGGACTGATCTGACTTTTTTCAAAATCTCTTTTTTCATCTATGGTGATAATGTGCATCTTACTCACTTAAGTAACTTGGTGACACAACATCCCTCCTTGGTGGTTAGCCTCTCGAATACAGTACAGACTCTGGTGATAGGAGTGGCTTCTCCCTTTCCTTACCATGATCCTGTAGTGACGGCAGAGGAGCAGCAAAGCTATGGAGGCTCTCATCTCTAGTGGTATCTCACAAGGGATGAAACCTACTCCCTAAGTGAAGATGAGAGGTTTCAATCATCCTGAGTTCCTCCTGCTGAGGAATTTCATCAATAGATTCTAACTCTGTAACCATGGCCCTGGTGGTTCTATTGATCTTGCAGTTACAATTTCTTTTCTGTGACTTAGCCAGTTGCTTGACTCCTGAACTAAAAACAATCTTGAATACTAACGCTAGAGTAGCAAATACATCAACTAAATCTTCATCAATCAAAACTTCTTTTCCCTTGACGGATAATCTAGTAGGCACAGTAACGGTGAATCCATCGATAATAGGTGTAACGAATCTCCTTGACACGGGAGCAGTAAACCTAGTAGGCACAGGGGCAATAGAATTAACTAGTGCCGGGGCAGTAGCAATCTTCACCTTCTTGTAAGAAAGGAAGTCCTAATGATAGTTGAAATTGAATATAGTGAATGGTTGCTGGACATCCGGGGTGGTAACTTTCATGACGATAAATTGGGCCTTGCCAAGAATGACCTCAAACTTATCGAATCTAGATCTAAACTTGATCATCAGAGCAATGTTGCGGGCATTGCGGCTGGTAGATAGGCTGCAAGAAAAGGAGAGAGTTGGGAATGCCATCTTAGCAGATTCGAAAAGAAAGTTCTTAGGTTAGTATTGGCCAATACCTAGTAATTTTAGTGCAAGCACTGAAATTAATGTAGGCCACTGATGCGGGGTGGATTTAAAGTGTTAATTTTGCAAATATTTTTCAATATTATAAAATACACACTACAGATACAACTGTAAATATGCAAATTAATCCCAATAAAAATAACTTAAATGAAAATAGTTTTATCTTTTAAAAATCTTTAAACTGTCAAATCCCCTAAAAATAACGCAAGTACCGTATCACTCAAATAATAAAGTGCTAAATTGAAATATAAATTAGTAAGTGAATGCTAAATAAAATGCAGTAAAAAGATAAAGTTAATTAAAATAATTGCTAAACTTTTAAAAGTAAAATTACAAAAACTAAATAAAGTTTTTGTGATGATTAAGAAAACATCCTTTCCCTTTACAATGTGTATATGAATTGTGAGAAAATTAAAATCATTTGAATATATATATATATATATATATATATATATATATATATATATTGTGCCAAATNATATGGATGAAATCCTCTCTCATGAAATCAAATGTGATTTTCACCATGTTGTAGAAATCATAGCACTTTCGGAACATATGTTCCTTAACATATTTTAACAATTTAATTTGTCAGATCAAAATGTAACTGAAGATAAAGATGGATACAACAATTTAATTGTTCAAAAATTATTGACATTTAAATCGTATAAAACAAAATCAATTCTTCACAAAACTATATCTCAAAGTAATGAGAAAGATAAAAAAGACTACTTAGAATTCATGAGAAGGATACGACAAAACACGTATTTTATATATAAAAAATAAGTTTACAAAATAAAAGAAATAAATGACATAACTCAACTCACAATTCTTCCTAAGCAAATCCATAGAAGTTCTCTTAATCCTTTCTCTTCTAACAAACACTCTCAATTCTCTCTTAGAAGTGTAATGAAGAAGAAATCTCTCACCTTCCCTCTCCTCTTTAACCCTAGAAGAAAATCTCCAAGCCCTTGACTTTCTCTCTCTATCTCTTCCTCTTGCCTTTCATGTTACAATCCTTGAAGAAAATCTCCAAGTCCTTAACTTTCACACACTCTCTCTATTTCTCTTTTTCACCTGCCTTACACGCCACACACTTCTCTTCCAAAGCCTCTCTTTTATTAAAGGCTACCTCCCTCCAAAAGGAATTCAAAATTTCCTTCAAAATTCTCCCCAAAAGTCAACCCTTTTGAATTCAAAAGACATGTCCATTGATCTAAGAGACATATCCCATCATAAAAGAACCTTCTAAAGTGTCTAGATGCATAGAATCACTCCAAGGGGTGTTTAAAACAAGTGTCCCTTTGGAAATTCATGCAAAATTCATCCCGAACTGCCTTAATCTACAAAAGTTCATCTCTGGTGCATCTGGCACTGATTATGGCGCATCTGGTGCCAACTTGCTTAAGTCCATGCTATTTTGGGTTTTGGCAATTCAGGTGCTAAATCTAGTGCATCTAGTGTCAGCTCTCTGTAAAATGGCGCTTCTGGCACCAATCTGGCGCATCAGGCACCAGAATTCCCAGAGTTTGATGTTTTGGCTCAAAATTTTGTCCTTTTTGCTACTTTTGCTCTAAATGCCTAAAATTGATATACTTGCAATAAAAACATGAAAATTCCCTTCTTTAAAGTGTAATATCACCAAAAAGAAGCATAAAATGCATACTTAAACCAACATATTAATTTGGTGTATTAAAACCCCCCAAACTTAAATGTTACTTGTCCTCAAGTGACACTTTTACTACATAAAAGCATGACTTAGGATAGAGATTAACTTATTACTCTTATACTTTAGTTTAATAATTAAAATAGTAATATTTAAAAAAAATCTTTAATAAGTTAGATTCAAAATTTAAGTCAAAGAGTACTTAGTAATCAAATCTAAGATTTCTGAATCTCTATTCATTTCAAGAAAAAATGTAATTTATGATATTAAGGATACTGAGAACATTCATATGAAAAAGAACTTCATGAAAACTTTACTAGTAATGCTACTTATACTCCAATACAAGTTTAGAAAATGTAATAAAGTCTTTTTCTTAAGTTAATTCAAGTGAAGAAAATTTTTGATTAGGCATCTCCTCAAGCTTCTCCTCACTCATTTTTCTTTTCTTTTCTCTTTATTTTCCCTTTTTCTTTTTTTCTTTTTCTTTAAGGATATTTTCAATCCTTTCCTTTTCTTTTATTTTTCTTTTTCAAGTAAGGATTACTATATCTAGATGACCTTTAATAATTTTGAACTTCACTATGCTCTTCCTAAAGTCAAAACTCTTTATCTTTCTTCCTTTATAAATTCATATTAGTTGATGATTTTTCATAAAATTTCATTCTTTTCTTCTTATATGAAATTATAAAATTCTTAATTCTTCAAAATATAATTTCCTTTACTTTAAATTGAAAACATAGTCATATCTTTTCAAACCAAATTTGTTTTTAATTGGGATAAAATTTTTTTTTAATTGGGCTTAGACATGATAACATTTGGATTTGAAATCGAGGAAGGTTGAAATCAATTTGGTAAAAATTGGGGGTGATTTGGATACTTTAGGCATTTAAGGTTAAAATTGGGATTTTGGTTAAAAATTAGTCAATTAGGTTAAATTGGGCCCAATGGATGGCTAGGATTGGTTTTGGGAGTGCTTGAAATGATTTGGGAGGTTTTAGGAGTTTTTGGGCCATTAGGGGCATTTTGGCAATTTTGGTGAAATTATGGGTATTTTGGGAATTTTGAAAATTTTGGGTAACTTGGGTGATTTGAAATGATTTGATATGATTTTTGGACAAAATTGAGTATTTGGGTAGAATGGGACCAATTCAAGATGCTAATCATAAAATTGCCCTAATGGTTCCATGAGACCAAGAGAGCTCAGAATTTGGATCCTCCATGTGTTGGTCTTAGCCAAACTCTAGCTAAGGCTAAGGGTTTTGGGGACCATCCACATGAGTTTCTAAAAGAGTGGGGAAGTAAGCTAAGCATGTTTGATTAAGGGTTTAGGGTGTGAGTGAAGGTGAGGGGTTCCAAGTGCGTGTGTGCAAGAATGCCCAAGACCACAACTCCCAGGGCTAACTTTAAGACCAAACTGTCTTATGGGGACTCTTCTTGAGCTCCTCACATGTTAGCTCCACCTATTAAGTGCTTGAGCTTAGAACCAACACGTGGAACTCCAAGAAGAGAAAAGAGGTATTTAGAATTTCTAATGAGGAGGGTTCCCTTGCTAGTCCTCTAAGAATAGTCAACATGAAAGTCCTATGACTAGATCTTAGACTTTTAAAGAAGAAAGACTAGACCTCAACAAAAAGTGAGGTCAACAGTGGCATGGTCATGCTGATTTAGGCCCTTTTTTTGATGGTTTTTCTCATTCCAAAATGCTTGTATTCTACACCTAAAACCTACACAACATCAATAAAAAGTCTTTCTCATGTTGAAATCTTTTATAGATTAGTAAAAATAACAAGCAAAATGCAGTGTTAAATGCAGGTTATCACGCAAAATTGACGCATGCCACCCAGTGCTACCAATCGCTCCACTAGAAGGTTAAGCTTATCTAATACCGAATTAAAAAAAATTATCTCATAATTGCCACTTCTTATGAGGATACTCTCGGCTTAAATTTTGCTAATTATCCTTGTAATGATTATAGCTTTATCATAGGTGTTTCTTAATTGGGGAAGATCATTATCCGTGAACATGATGAACAGACAACCTCCTCTCTTTTGCATGGATTTGAGGTTGCATAGATCGCTCTTCTATGTCTTCTTATAGAGGCTTTGTCATTTGTTCCTCGAAGGATAGTTACAACTAATTAGACATCATATACGACATTTGTTTAGAAGAGATCGTGCATGATCTCTAGCTCTGATGACTTAGTGTGTATCACACATTGTCTTTTCTCTTATGTAAATCCCAATCTATCTCAATTTGATGCCTTCTCTATTGTACAAGACCTCATTTCCTCTATTGGGAGATCTACATTGGCTACCACTCTTTGGTTGCTCCCTTCTCTCCATGAATGATGTGTTCCTCTTCTTGTTGATGACTTGGTTTCACACTCATTTCACATTTTAGGATTTTCAACATAAATTTTTTTAAGAGACCTGCCTAAGAAATAGAGCATTGGGGAATGAGAGAGAAAAAAAGAGAGCAATTGCATAGTAAAGAATATTAAATTTTTGTACTTCTTATTCATGAAATTGACCCCAAATTTATGAGAAAGTGTCTTTGTACATTTACACACCGTACCCCTAGAGTACTTAGAAATAATGAGGGTTTTTTAGTCCATACGTGAATATCACCCATGGGACCTATGGGTATGACCAAACATATCTTAGGTTTGGCAATTAGGTGGCCTGGTGGCTATTTGACCATATGGCCATAAGCTTGGTGGTTATTTGTTAGGGTCCATGACATACCAAAATTCACCGTAAAGTTGACATTATAATGCAAGTGCACATATCAAATGTATGAATTTTAAGTATGCATTCAATCCCAAGTAGAGAGTCTAACAATTATTTCATTAGAAATTCCCTATTTTACTAATTTAGTGAACCTAACATGTCGTGATTGCAAAGATGGGTTGTCCTAAAGTTCTAGCAAAAATGGAGGAAATTGTAGGAAGTTGAAAACAGAAGTAGCGAGAATGTATTTATGAGTTTATTCAAGTTTGACGAGGCTCGCTCCTCTGTGATATAGGGATTGTGGTTATTGTAGCTTTCCAAAATGTTTTCATATGTGATTGCCGTCAATCAGAGCTATATTACTTCTTATGCCTATGTTTAGGTTAAAAATAGCCAAGAATCCATGATGTTGAGGCTCCCTCAATCTTCATGAAATTCCATATAATTATTTTGATCCCTAGGGATAATTGAAGAATTCAACTGTAATATGTTTATCTTCTCTGAATACTATGGTTAGCTCATCGTTTTCATTACACAACGGTTAAACATAATAACTTCACAAAATATTTTAAGATCTTAATTGACCAGACTAGAAGTAAATTAACTTCATATGTTAACCAAAAATATTGGCCATGAAAGCAAAAAAAGTGCTAATGAAAAAATATTATAGAAAAACCATGATTAAATCTACTACCCCTACATCATAGATGCATGAATAATGAAATTAGCCACACATCATTGATAAAACCATAGGAAGGAAAACTATGAAATAATTCTTATGAAGAATAAAAATATGTTTAACATACAAAATCTTGTTCTCTCCACAATGAAAGCAATCCCCCCTCTCATACGAATCCCTCAAAACTCACAAAATAAAGGAAAAACTCACCCCTTCAAAGTTTCTACCAAGGTAGAAAGAAGGCCTTGAGGGAAGCTCTAACATTCTCTCCAACCCTCGCCTCCAGGAGCCTGTCATGACTCTTTGATGAAAAATATCCTCCAAAAAGCAATAAAATTCACTTTTATATCATGAATCATAACTTGATTAATCAAATTTCTTACCTAAAGTATTTTCTCGTTCATTGGAGTGGTCACACCCAAAACTCGCATGGTCATGCTAGATTGTTGAGGGGGGCGATGTGGCCACATCCAATTGCGGCATGGTCACTCCAATACTCCACCAAAGTTGGTGTGGTCATGCCAGATCTTGCACGGTCACACCACGAGTCTTCGATAGGTGGCATGGTCATGCCACTTCCAAGCGTGGTCATGCTGCTTCGGGTCACATTTTGGCTGAACTTTCTTCTTCCAAATTATTTGTATTCAACTTTTGTAGCCTATACAATATCATAGGAAATCATTTCTCAAGATTAAATTTGTGATAATTATGTAAAAATAAACTTTAAAATGTATAAGAAAATATAGGAAAAATCACGTAAAATTGACGCATGCAATACCTCCAAGTTACTCTATTACATTGTTTCAAGTAATGATATAACCTAGTTGGGATTTAATGAAGGTGATAGGCACCCTGTAGGTTTCTAACTCTTCCATATTTTTATCAAAGCTAAATAAAGTTATTTAATTTTTTTTTAGATTAGTTATCTTTTAGGGTTAATAACTTGACCTTTTCTTAACTCCCCTCATTTTTCTCCTAGATAAAATTCTTCATATCAATAGATTGATGTAATTCAAGCCTCTTTCACTAACCTTAGATGTTTTTACTGAATTTTCAATGTACTTTAGTCAATTCAATATTACTTAAATCTTTCCCTCGAAGATGAATAAAAGGAGAATTTATTAAAAAATAGTGGACAAGCATTATCAAATAAGTCCCACGAGACACCCCTTCTAATTCTTTCTCTCCTTTTTTTTCCATCTTTTTTCTTCTCATGAGAATTATTATATCTGGTTAGCAACTTTTCTTTTGAACTTTTAAATAAGAGAAAGGGTAGTTTTTCATAAGCACTAAAACCCGACACTTGAAATTTTAATATCTCATCCCCAGGTTATGTTTTAGATTAAAAATTATGATAACATTAATTTAGTTAAAATGAATTGAAAATTTTTTTAACATGCTTGGTTCGCTTCATAATACTTAAACTGCAAATTTTAATCATCTATGGATTCTTTTAAGTGAAGTCCGAAGTTGTTAAATTCTGAATCTTATTATTAACGCATTAAAGTTAATCTTTTCTAAATCACATTTATCTACTTTTAATAGGATATGAAAAATCTTTTGAATCAATCAGAAGTCCTAATAAGAGTTGCCAATTTTAATTTTAATCTCTACTAATGTATGTGACTTATCTTTTAGGTTCATAACTAGGTACATTTTTCCTCCCCCAAACTTGCTTTTTTCCAACATATGTACACCAAAATAGTAGTAAATGAAAAAGCAAATAAGTACAAAAGAAAGAAATACTTGGTCCGCATGAATCTCAGAAAGTACAAAGTAGAACTCAACATGTAGAATATGTAAAAATGCATCTATCAGAAATGCAATATCCAAGGTTCTCAATTCCATCCTCCGCTATCAGGGAGAAAATACTCAGTAGAGAGATAAAATAAAAAAGTATTCAAATGAAAATTCAATGAAAATTTCAACAAATAATATTGAAGCAAAGGCAGAAAGTAAAAGCATGCTCAACACATTAGAAAACAGTTTAGTTGCTTCTCAATATAATGCTTGGTTTTACGTCATAAGCCGGAAAAAATCTAAAAAATCATCATAAAATCGCTCTTCAGGATTGAATTGCATATTCAGCAGTCCCAGATGGCCCATCTCATATTCAAGTTGTTCTAGATTTTCTCTCTCATCCAAGAAAAATGTTATTCTCTCAGCTTCATTCCATAAATACCGATAATGTTTTATCAACTGATTAAGGTTTTGTATTAATCTCTCTCTTTCATTAAAATAACTATTAAAGTTTCCCCAAGGTAGACTAAGATAATCTCTTGAATTTTCTAGGTCTAGTGACTAGGCTTATTCTACAAAAAGAGACATATTATCATTCGTTAGATTTCCCAAAAATTTATCAATTATCCTTTGCTCTTCAATTGTTTGACTCATTGGATTCCCAGTACCCAAGCCTTCCATTTCAATTTTTTTAGTTTTGATCTTTCCTAGAGGTTTGGGGAAGGTTCGATGATTTTGGAACATTAGCTGTAAATTCTTCATCATTACTTCTTAGAATTACCTTCCCCTCCTGAAGTTCAACAATATCCCTGTTAGTGGCTAAAAATGGTCTCACAAACATCACATGCATCTCTTTATCAACCTTTAGATCCAAGATCACAAAATTAGCTAGAAAAGTGAATCAATCCATAGTGTTAAGAAGGATTTCAACTATTTCTAGAGGATGAGCCACAGATTTTTTTGCTAAATGGATTATCAAATTGACAAGCTAAATTTCTCACCTTCCAAGTTATTTAAAAATATTCAGTGGCATTAGATAAAAATTGGCTCCTAGGTCATAGAGTGCCTTTTCATGAAACTCAATTCTTATGGCCTAGAGAATTGTGAAAGTCTTAGGATATGTTTATGTAGCCTTTGAGAGAATGGAGGTGGAAGTATCTTAGTGAGGTCAACTAAAATGATAAAGAAAACTTTTTTGAGTTAAGTTTCATAGGGGTACTATCATCCAAATAGCTTGCTTCCTTCTCTACTCTAGTTTTTACCAATATTATATTGCATTGCTCTAAATTTTGATCATTTAGATTCACCTCAGTATCGCTAGACAGTGTTATTGGGGGTCTATTGTTTATTGAGTTTGTCAGCTGTCCTAATGGAGTTTCTAGATTTCTTATGGAAAAAGCTTTGCTATGTAAATCACGAATAACTAGCTTCTAAAACAAGTGATTTCTTTTAAGGAGATTTGGATTTAGCCTCGAATTCTGGTGTGTAATGCTACCTCTATGGATGATTACCTTGGGATTTCCAACAAACTACAAGGTTGTTTTAAGAGTTCCATTATTTCTAGTTGTTTTTATTCCAAGAAAATTTTGATTGGTTGCCCTAGCATAGGTTATATGTGTTGGAATAACAGTTATGGCCATGGTTTTCTATGGAATTAATGAATTATAAAGTAGAGATGCTTGGATATACCACTCATCCATTAATCAATCCATCATTTCTTAGAAGTCCTTGCATCAAATTTATCCACAGATTGTCCAATTACCTAGAAATGACAACTACTTGGGTTGCAAGAATAGCTAACACATTATATTCATGCCACTAGCCACTTCTTAGGGTGCGGCTCTCTCACCGAGCCAGTTAAAATCCATTTGTGTTCATTTCATCTATCAATTGGTAGGGTTCATAAAAAAATTTGAACATTAATGATCCTCCATCGACAGTGTCTATTATGGATCTCAAGGAAACTTCCATTTTGTTGTAAAAGGTTTGAATAATTAGCCAATCAGATAGAGCATGATGTAAGTACCTCATATGTAATTCATTGGATCTCGCCTAGTAGTCATAAATAGTCTATCTATCAATTTGAGTGAATGAGGTAATGTCATTTCTATGCTTAGTAGTTTTTTATGTTGGAAAGTATTTTGCTAAAAAAAATTTATGGAGGTCATTCCAGGTCATGATTAATCTTGGTGCAAGTGAGTTAAGCTATACCTTAGCTTTGTCCCATAAGAAAATAGGAAAATTCCTCAGTCTAATGGCATCATTGGGGACACTGTTGTACTAGAAGGTGACACAAAGTTCAAAAAAATTTGTTAAGTAAAGGTTTGGGCCTTAAGAAGAAAGTCCCCCAAACTAGTTATTTTGAACCATTTGGATTAATAACAGTCTCAATTCACAAGTGCTGGCTTCAACAGATGGATATTTAATGCTCATATTAATTTTCTCAATAGAAGGGTTAGCGTGTTTTATAAGTGGTTTCATGATGGGGGTGTTAGTGTCAGGCATCTCAAAGGGTATTTCACAAATCAGTTATGTTCTCTTAATATGTCTAAAGAGACAATTAAAATTTATGCATCACGTGATCATAATGTCCCATTCAAGTCAACGAACACATAGACGTATAATGCACATAATATAAAAACAAAAATAAAATAACTTTTAATAGCAAAATAATTCTTTTGGTTTTTTTGGCCTTATAAATTTTATAGCTTTTTATTATTTCAGCACCAACATATTTTGGCCTTATATTTCCTATTGATTTTATTGTACTAGATATGAAGGAAGATAAGGAGATACCTATCATTTTGGGGAAACTTTTCATAGCCATAGGAAAAATAATGATAGATGTGCAGAAAGGAGAATTAACTTTGCGCGTCAATGATCAAACAATAACATTTAAAATTTTCAAATTAATGAAATACCTTGCAAAAGGTAAAGATGATGAATGCTATAGAATGGATGTTATAAGATACTTAAGTGAATGCCATTTCAAAACAACTTATGAAGATAAATATGAGATAAAAGAGTTGGAAAACGAGCAAGAAGAGGAATTGGATCAATATAAAGATTTATATAAGGAAGATTCAAATTATGTTCGAGAAAGTTTTGAAGTTTTGGATACGACAGAAAAGAAACATCTTTTTGTCCATCAATTGAAAAACCTCATGAGCTTGAGTTGAAGTTGCTTCCAAAACATTTGAAGTATGTCTTTTTAGGTGATTCCTCTACATTACCTATTATAATTTCCTCAAAATTAACTATAGAAGAAGAATAGAGTTTGATCAAAATCTTAAAGAGTTATAAGAAAGCCTTTAGATAGACAATTGCTGACATAAAGGGAACCAGTCCTTCAATTTGTATGCATAGAATTCATATGGAAGAGAACTACAAACCCAAGGCTGATCCTCAAAGAGATTGAATCCTATTATGAAAGAGGTTGTTAAGAAATAACTTCTAAAGTGGTTAGATGCTAGAATTATCTACTATATTTCAGATAGTGCATGGGTTAAACCAATTCACTGCGTTCCTAAAAAAGGAGGAGTGAATGTGACTTTGAATGAACATAATGAGAGCATATCAACAAGAGAAGTCATGTGATGGTGAATATGCATTGATTATAGAAAATTAAATCTCGCTATTGGGAAAGATCATTTTCCACTACCCTTTCTAGATCAGATGATGGATAGACTAGCTAGGCATAAATACTTTTATTTTCTGGATGGATATACTGGTTATCACCAAATACAAATAGCTCCTGAGGATTGAGAGAAAATAACTTTTACCAGTCCTTATGGTACATTTACTTTTAGAAGAATTCTCTTTGGTTTATATAATGCACTTGCTACGTTTTAAAGATGCATGATGACTATTTTTTGTGATTTAAATGAAAAAGGGATTGAAGTTTTTATGGATGATTTTTCAAAATTTAGAACTTCATTTGACTCATGTTTAGAATATCTATCAAAAGTTCTTAAGCACTGTGAAGAAACAAATTTAGTCCTTAATTGAAAAAAATGTAAATTTATGGTAGGAGGAGGAATACTTTTAAGACATAAAATTTCAAAAAAAGGTATGGAAGTAGACTCTACAAAAATTCAAGTGATCGCTAATTTACCTCACCCAACAAGTGTGAAGGAAATTGAGAGTTTTTTTAGGACATGTTGGATACTACAGGTGATATATTAAAGACTTTTCAAAAATTGCTAAGCCTCTATGCCATTTACTTGAAAAAGATGTAACTTTTAATTTTGATAAAGAGTGCCTAAAATATTTTGAATTATTAAAAAAAAAATTAGTCACTACAGCAATTATTGTTTAAAAAATTGGGAAAAACATTTTGAATTGATGTGCGGGGCTAGTGATTATGCTATTCGAGCTGTTTTAGGACAAAAGCAAGATAAGATTTTCAAGGTTATCTACTATGCTAGTATAACTCTTTTTGAAACTCAATTAATTATACCACAACTGAGAAAGAGTTATTAGTAATAGTATACTATTTTGATAAATTTAGATCATACTTAATTGGAACTAAATGTATAGTGCATACAAATCATTCTGCTATTAAGTGTTTAATGAAAAAGAAGGATACAAAACCTAGACTGATAAGATGGGTTCTTCTTTTGCAAGAATTTGAATTTGAAATAGTAGATAGGAAAGGAGCCGAGAATTAAATTATTGATCAATTTTCCAGGCTTGAATTGGATAAACCACTCAATTTTGAAAAAGAAATTGATGAACATTTTCCAGATGAAGAATTGTCAATGTTAATGAGTAGTGTACTCCATGGTATGCCGACATTGTGAACTTCATTGTTAGTGATATTATACCATATGGAATGACATATTAACAGAAGAGGAAATTTTTATCTGAAGCTAAGACTTATTTTTGGAATGACTCATTTTTATATAAACAAGGAAATGATCTTATTATTTGAAGATGTGTGCCTTTAGAAGAAACTTATAAATTATCCCAAAAAATCATAATTCTGATTTTGGGGGATACTTTGGTGTTGATAAAACATCATATAAAATTTTATAATCTGGATTTTATTGTCCTACAATCTTTAGAGATGTTAATGCTTATAGCAAAACTTATGACTGATGTCAACGAGTAGGCAATATTTTTAGGAGGAATGAGATGCCCCTCAATTATGTGTTAGAAGTTGAAATATTTGATGTTTGAGGATTATATTTCATGGGCCCATTTATACCATCTTTCAAAAAATTACATATATTGTTAGCAGTAGACTATTTATCCAATTGGATAGAAGCTGTTGCTTTACCACGATGTGATGCTCAAAGTATTGCAAAGTTTTTAAGAACAAATATATTTTATAGAATTGGGATGTCGAGAGTAATCATAACTGACAGGGGAAGTCATTTCAAAAATGCAATAATGGAGAAATTATTAAAGAAATATCATATTAACCATAAAATTGCTACTACTACAGGGGAAGTCATTTCATAAATGCAATAATGGAGAAATTATTAAAGAAATATCATATTAACCATAAAATTGCTACTACTAATCATCCTCAGACAAGTGGTTTAGCTGAATAATTCAATCGTGAAATTAAAAGAATATTGGAGAAATATGTAAATTCAACTAAAATGGATTGGTTAGCTAAACTTGACTATGCTTTATGGGCTTATAGGACTGCATACAGAACTCCTATAGGAATGTCCCCATATAGGCTAATATTTGGGTGTCTTTTACCAGTTGAACTTGAGCATAAAGCATATTGGGTGATTAAGGAATTTGATTACGATTTAAAAAATGCTGGTGGGAAGAGGTTATTGCAATTAAATGAGCTTGAAGAGATAAAGAATGAATCTTATGAAAGTGCTAAGATTTACAAATAAAAGATGAAGATGTGGCATGATCGGAGGATTCTTACTAAAAATTTTCAACCAGGGCAACAAGTTTTGCTTTACAATGCAAGGTTAAGTGTATTTCCAGGCAAGTCCAGGTAGATGGGCCCATTTATTTTGATGAAAGTTTATCCCTATGAAGCTGTGGATATCAAAGATCCTAAAACTAATAAAATATTCAAAGTGAATATTCATAGGCTAAAATCCTACTTTTTAGGTGGCCAACTTAAATTAAATGATTTTATGATGATGGGTCAACCAGAATAAGTACTAGTCACGTCAGGCTAATGACTTAAACCAAGCACTCTGTGGGAGGCACCCCATAGTTATCTGTGTTTTTTTAATGTTGTTGTGTGTGATTTAAAAACATCTGGTAGTATTTTGACCAGATATTAAGTTAGTGATTATTCTAAGACCTTAAAAGATGACTTAGACCTATTGTAACAAATGTTTGGACGTTAAGTTGACATGTGCTAAATTGAGCACTGGCGCTTAAGCACCAAAATCTGGCGCTTAAGCGCGAAAGTTAAAAAAACATGTGCAAATTTGGTTTATAGAAGTTTTAACTGCAAATTGGTTAACTTGGACATGTGAGAGCAGTTCTAGAACATGCATAGAAGTTATAGGAAGAGTTTGAAGCCTATAAATAGAAGGGTTATGTAAAGATTTCACCACACCTCCATTTAACCATGACTTTTAAGTAAAAAAAAGAGAGTTTTTGAAGATGAAGGAGGAAGTAATGAGAAAGAAAATTATTAGTCAGAGTGCACAAGAGATGTATAACAGTTTCCTAGCTGTTAGTAGTGAAGGAATAGCGGAGAAAATCACTAAAATTGAGGCTAACATGGCTTCAACTGAAGCAAAAGCGATGGAAGGTAACACACATCTGGATCATATGGGATGGCAACTTAAGATACAGTTTAGCCATACCAGTTTTATAGAAGAAGCAGATAAGGCAATGTCTCTGAAGAACAAGTAGATTGAAGAAGATTCAACCAGAATTATTAATCATCATTTGTTCTTTTAGATATATGTTCCAAATGCTGAAGGAGAGATTAACGATAAGCCAAAATTTGTTCCATCAACTAGAGAGTGGAATTAAGTTCATAATTTAGTGTTTATGTGCTTAGTGTTTGTTTATGTTAAGTGTTTTATTTTGTGTTTTATGTTATTAAGATCTAGTATTATGCTTAGGAATTTTCTCATTCGAGACTGTTTGGATTGAGAATTTATGTATTTGAAAGTATTTGTAATTATTCGTGAATTAATATAAGTGTTTTGTTAGTGTGAAATTTTGTGTTATTTTGTGTTTAATCAAACTAGTTAAGTTAGGTGAATCTTGATGTAAGAGAAGAGATAAGAGGGGAGGAAATAGTTATTATAGTGTTTTGAGACCATATAAAGTTGGTTGACTTAGGCTAGACGTGCATTTCACTTAAATCAAACAAATCAACATTTGTGCATTGGTTCCTAAGTGTCAAAACCCAGACTTAAGTGCTACCTAAACAGAGAGACATGTGCCTAAGCGCTGAGCCATTCACGCTTAAGCGCTAGTTTGTGAATGATTTTAAGTGAGAAATTAGACCAAAAACACCATTATCGAGCCTCAACTTCATCTCCTACCTTTGAATTTCACAGTTTAGAGAGCTAGGGCATCATTTTAAGTGAAGATTTCTTTATGATTTCAAGCCAAATTTGTTAGATTTGATCTTCTTGAGGTAAGAGATTCACTTCTATGCAAAAATTTTTTTGATTTTCACCATGTATTTTGAGCACATTCATGAGCTACCCGAAAATCACTATTCATGGTAAAAATTTGAGAAAATTGATGGAAAATGCATGGATTTGTTAGTTTAAGCTTTTAGGAGTTGAGTTTAGTGATTTGGAGTTGATTGTGGAATTTATTTTAAATTTTATACATTTTTTAGAAAATGACACCAAGAATGAAGAGAAGCAAGGGGAAAGCTCCATTCGATTCAGGTAAATTTGTTAGTTTGAAAGCTCAAGAACGATACAGTGATGCGCTGCATTCAAGTAAATTAATTCCTGAGCGATGTTTTAAATGTCCTGGAGGAGCTGTAGAAGAGTTGATTGTTAGCCGCCAGTGAGAGCGGTTCTGTTATTTTTCTGATGTCGCCGTGATTTCTGTGGTACGAGAGTTCTATGCTAATCTGTCTGAAGTTGATGAGGAAAGAGTCATAGTGAGGGGGGAAGACAGTACCATTTTCTCCTAAGGTAATTAATCAGTTTTATCATTTTCCCCGAGTACTTAATGCTTTTATTCAAACTATAGTCCGACCGAGGAGGAGCCAAACAAGATTATTTCACCTTTGGCTGCTGGGAGAGGGTTATGGAAGATTACAAATGAAAGAAGAGTAAAATTTTCTTCTTCAAAGTTGGATGCCACTGCCAAGGCATGACATTATTTTATTTCTGCTTATCTGCTACCTACAAATCATTTAAGTGAAGTGACTCAAGATAGAGCAACCTTGAACTACTGTATCCAATAGTCCAAGCCTATTGATATTGGAGGGTTGATTTATGGAGTTATTATCAGTTTTGCTATAGCTGCTACTACTGCAGGTTTGGGATTCACATCCTTGATCTTTTCTTTATGCGAGCAGGCTGGTGTTAGATATGACAGCTGGGAGGAGATCTTTCAGTCATTGAAGCCCATTACCAGTGTGAATGTGAAGACTTATTCACATCATTCTATTTTTGGTTGGAAGGGTGGTTTCTCTAGTAGTTTTTCTGCCTCTACTTCATGAGCTTCTACTTCACTTGCTTCTACATCACGAGGTCAAACTTCTGGATCTGATTCTCAGTCAGAGATATGCAGATAAGGTATTAAATTTAGTGCATTTTGCAGAGCATATGGATGGGTATATGAAGAGACGAAGTGATTATGAGGATGAATACACGCATCTCAATAGAGGTAATCGAGATGTAGTATTTCCTCAGTATCCCAGATATCCACCATATGAGTCTACAACTGTTTGGCGTAGTGACGATAGTGATGAAGAAGAGGGTGATGATTATTTTGGCTCTTTAGTTCTGTTCTATGTTTTTAGTTTTTGTATTGTTATGAACTGTTGTTGGTACTAGTATTCTGTACTTTTGTTATGCTTTTAAGTGTGATTGTAAAGACTGCTAGTTTTTGTTATGTTGTGTTTTGTTTCGTATACCTACTACAATGTATTTGTGTTAATTTAGTATGTTTTAGTGGTAGTAGTTGTTTTAATTGTGTTGTTTTATTTAGTTAGTTTTTGTTGAACTTAATTCAAGAATCTTAGGAAGGTTTAGAATTTAGCTAACTTGCTACTTAAATCTGCATGTTTAAAATTTTCAATTTACTACCAGTTATTTTTCTTTATGTTGCAGTCATGTAATGTTTTTTAGTGTGTTTATTTGCTTTTATGTTATACTCTACTGCATAGAAGTCTGGTGAATCTTTGTATTGTAAGTAAATTAAATTTGATCAATTAAATTTTTACTCCTGTTTTTAATTTTTGTACTTGCATATTTAGGATATAAAAATTCCTGCAAGCATGTTATAGTTAGTTTTCATTC